>JAOYSI010011800.1:8944-36439 GCA_025775065.1 Hiodon alosoides | reverse complement strand
TATGTATTTCCTATCAAGTACTGTCATCAAAGCAAAATATAAACATCAGTTTTGTTTTAAAGATTAATACATATTCATTGTAAATTACTTTTTTCGATTTACATACAATAATAGGCCTATCATACAACGTTACAAGCTAGCGAGCTAGGAGATATATTATCCCTGATGTACTTTTCTTGGAGGTAGTTTCTGATAACATCATTATGCAGCATTGTGGGCTTACTGGTCTCAGAAACGTTAACAACGGAATGTTAGGTGCTTGGAGAAATTTTCATTACCTTATTTAGGATTTCTTACAAATATAATGAAACGATTAATCGTTATCGTTAAATCAATTAATATGTCAGATGGGTGATATATATACATTTGCAGACCATTTGTCTTTTTCGTTTAGTTTTTTGTAAACCTGGGTTTTTACATTCGATTAAGTTTAGTTCCAATTCAATTCAGTCTAAATGTTGCAGGCCATTACTCTTTTAATTAGTTGAAGATATGAATTCCCTTTTATGTATTATTTTCCAATTTTACATTTACATATATTCGTTTTTGTTTTTAGTACCCTGTACCCTGATCTATAACATATACAATATTGAAAATTTTGTTTTTTGTTTCAATATACTATTTACCAAACGTAAAGGTAGCTGGTTGGATAACTCAACCAAGACAATTAGTAATTCATAAGCACCTTTGTCATGTAGTTATCCATAAATGGCCACGAGTAAACTGGTTCATACAGCAGCCACTTATTGGTTTCTTGCGGACTGCCAGACAGTTGGTTTCCCTTTCCACTCATCGAACACCCTTCTTACACCCACAAAAATCTGAGAATTGATGACCACTGAATAAAATATTATTACCGATGTCTGTAACGGCAGGGTGAGGAAATCAGCAAGCGAGCGTGAACACCATTTTAATGCGACTTCTGTAGATAGCTGTTAAACAATGGAATACACAAGAAAACTGGAGTGTCAATGGGAAGTAAACTACTAAACGATTGCAGTTTGTCAATGATAGGAGTAATGGGGTTAATTTGGTCCTGTACAGCATTAACTATGTGTATTTATTTTCTTCGCATGACTATTGGGGGGTGGGGGGTGGTTATACATGCAAACCCGTTCTACAATTTTCCCCCTTCCCTGGTCAAACTGCACCAAATTTTAAAATCTCTAAATATAGTTTTTTGGTATATTGACTGATTATACTTGAAACCATGATAGGAATAGAACATTACTTCTCTAGGTGATAATTTAGAGAACAAAAAAAACAAAAAAAGCCATTACTTCCACCTAGAGCTCGGAGGAAAAACTGCAGCCAATCATCCCAATCAAGATCGTACGTCCCGAATACACCTTACGTGCATACGTTTTAATTCACTTTAGGACATACATAGACTGACCACTTAATACCCACACAGACACAACAGAAGCATGTCATTCAAAATTCACCCAACATGGCCTCTAGAATGCCTCAGTTGGAAAATGCGCTCGCTCTATGTAGCTTAATGTTAGCCGGAGAGATTAAATTAACTAAATGGATCAGATTTAATTTAGTTAAATTCTGAATTATTCACTACATTGCCGGCTAAAAATTCAAAATAATTACATATTAATGCCATTAATCAATCAAGTTTGGATTGGCTTACTTACTAAGAGCATTTCAGTAAAGTTCTTTGAAAAACATACATCCAAGCTACAGGATGGTGTATATCAACCAAATGAGTTTGCAAAAACAAAATATACAATTAACAGAAACATTTTGGTTGAAGAACTGGGGTGAGAATCCCAGGAGTACATTTACCTGCAAAAAATTGAAAAACAAAGCAGAATGTACCATCTTGGCACACGAACCCAGCTTCTGCCTGCCTCCAATGTAAAAGCAACACAGAAGATCAGCGCTAGACAGACTGGGCACTGAGCAGGGGTGGACCGAGCTGCTTTTTCTGATACACTGGCCAAATTAGATTACCAAATCCACAATAAAAATAAAAAAACATCTTGTCAATAATCATTACTGATTAATCATCATAAAATAACTTGTCAAATACCAATAACAATTTAATAAAAATTGTGTTTATTAATATAACGAGAAGTATTAAATTGATATATGTGGAGGCAAAACATGAATAATGAACATGCTTACAAAACATGGACAACAATTAAAAACTGTACATTTAAAAGTTTAAATAAAGCATAACACTGACGTTGTTCACAGCAGCCTGACCTGGGAAATCTATTAAAGATTAACTTAATTTGTTCTGACATTGTTGGAACGCTAGCCTCAACAGTCCTATCACAGACAGTAAGAGACGGTAAATGCCTTTACAAATAACAGAACAGCTAACCCTGACAAGAATATAGCACACACATTAAAATAGTAAACCACAGATTCAAAGATTGTAAACAAGACCCTGAAATTGAAAAAATTTCATTAATTAAATAAGCCATGATCCACCATAGCCCTGGACCTATGTGGAGGAGACATGGAAAGCGATTATATACATAATCATTAAGCCCAAAATCATGTCTTGGAAGCAAAATGTCTGGAATACGCAACACTATGAAACAGAACACAGTTTTGATGCCAGACTTTACAGTACAATTGACATTACCACATTTGCCGATCCAAATCCTAAGTAGAAAAATCTGGGGCACGTTAACAAACGGTAATCCAGGGGCAAAATCTGTTGCAAACGTAAAGTTATTACTGATGCCCTTTTTCCTCAGAAGAGTTTGGGAAGCTGTCGGAGCCTGCTGAGATCTAAGAAATTCCCCACAGACTCCTCCGTCCCAGAACTCCCCTGGGACCTCTGTGTAGCCACCCCTGCGGAGGTAGTTGCCTGCGCCTCATTTTCCTTCTGAGTGCTCCTTTTGCTGGTGCAGGCCAGAAGTTGCATTTTCGGCCGTAAATCTTTAAGCAATTGACTCTGAGAATCCAGAGAAGTTGGTCGGTGAAGAGGGACCGAATGGGGCTGCTTGTTTGTGATGTTTTTGAGGATCAAGCCTTGATCCCTCTTCTCACCTTGTTCCACACCGAAGGTCCCTAAATTGTCTAGCTGTGCAGAATGCCCCAAGGCAGACTCAAGGTGGAGGACATCTTTATCCATGGCCACCTCCTCTTCCCCGCCGCTGTCTTCACCTTCCATCAGGCCATACCTCTTCATATACTTCTTTGTGGCAAAAGACATGTTGCCAGGAGACAATACGCTTAGCCCCAGAGGGCTATTTTCCACCAAGTTTTTCCCCAAACGCATTGCATTAGGGTTCTTTGGGGGCTCAGAAGGCCTGCTCCCCAATGAAAACCTGGAGAGTTGAGAGTCACTCAGGTACTTCAGTGCAATGGCGTTAGCTTCCAGACTAAGATCTACACTACCACTAGGGCCCCAGATGCTGGTCCCAACAGATTCAGAAAGTGCCAGTCTGGGTATTACTGCCTCTGGGTTTATGCAGGCCAACATGCTGGAAGACAAGACAATCCACATAAGCAAAATGGTGTCAGCAGTCTCAAACAAAACAAAATAAATATAAAATGAGAGCTCATACCTGGCACTCTCCACAGTGTTGCGCGTGACCTTTCCCTGTGGAGACGAGTCTAGCTCCATGGTCACACCCAGTTGCTGGAGCTGTCTGAGTGTGGCCTGCAACACCTGGTCCTGATCTGGCTGCTTGGGACTTGAGTCGCGCCTTTGGCTGTCGAGTTGGGTCGATGCAAAGGATGACCAATGAGGCTGTGACCCCTTGGGGCACAAGCCCCGCCCTTCCCCCGGGTGAGTAGTCCTTGTAGGCCCCTCCCTCCTCGCATCTTCTGCCTCATTCACAGAGCCCCGGAGACGACTATTTACCTGGCACTGATGAAGTAAAAATTAGGTCACCTTTTCCCCACCCAGAATAAAGAAACGTTAAATAAAAGCCAATTTCCCTTATTCCCAGACAGCTCCGGGATCAACCTTCATACAAGTTCATGGCTAAGCACCCCTCATTCTGATAAAATACCAGGTGGTTTAATACCGTATACAAATATTTTGACGAAAACCATAACGAAAATAGTCTGTGAGCAGATGCTTTGTTTTCCTTACATTACCATAGTATTACATATTGGTAACACATTACATATGAGCAACACATTTAAATAAAAAAAATTGCTTGAAATATTAGCATATATAAAAAATTCTCACTAACATGTTGGATATTAAATCAAATTTACGTAAAGCGGAAAACTTCCGTGGCGTTTTTTTTTCAGCCAGCACGTACATTACTATGACATGGTAGCTATCTACATTGTAAAAAGACTGAAAATGACTACATTCCCTAAAATCATATACACACCATTAACTCTTGGTAAAATCTCTGCTCATCCTCCAGAGTTCTACCATCCTGAATTTGCTGGCCACCTCTTGGTGGAGACTGTGGCTGACAGTACATGCTGGCACTTTCCCCCAAAATTGGGCTCTGGAAAACCTGGGATTGGCGTGATCCTCTGCAAAAAAAAAAATCATTTAAAAATACCATCACCACGATAGCAGGCCAAAGGACTCCACAGAAGCAATTCATGTCTTTAAAGATGCCATCCCTTTGGCGTTTTGTATACTAAGAAGTGAGTAGCCACAAACACGTAAAATACCGGGAATTTTAGGGGGTAGGAGGATTAGACTGTAAAATACATTTACTCTGGGGGGGGGGGAAAAAAAAACTAAATTGACTGCGTAGCTTTATTTTAGCATTTTAAATAGAGAAAAAGGGACGATTTCCCATTGCGCTTGAGGCTTTATGAAAGCAGAAAGACCACAAAATATAAGTGAATCATGCAAAACCTAACAAGTACCAACACTGGTAGTGGTGTACTGGAGGCAACATTGCGCAACACAATTTAAAAAGGTACTTCATGCAACCTGCCAAAATCCCATTATAAAAGCATTCTGTCACGACATGCATGTCAAGGGAATTTCAGGTTTTACCCGAGTAGGTGCTATGAAACCTGAATGTTAGGAAGACAGCAAGTCCAGTATTAACCCATTCAAATTCAAACAGTGCTGAATAAGTCGCACTTTTAAAACACTGTGCAAAGGTTTCCAGCTTTTATACAACATACAAGCCTTACATCTCGCTTTCCCCAGCTGAAGAAGTCGTACCTTGGAGTGTTTGGGTTCAGCCCGTTTCCTTCCTCCTCCTTCCAGTCCACTTTAGTATGAAAAGAGGGAAGGCCTGAACTGAGTAATGAGGGACACGCATCCTCCTGGGCAGGCCAAGACTCTGCGTGTGTGTCAGACTGCCTTCCCGGCTCAGATAAAAGCTCTTCGTGTGTCGGGCCCTCTGGTGGGGAACTCCAGAACAAACTGGCTCCTAAAAATATAAAAATCATAATAAAATAAAAAAAGTTCGTTACTATGGTGTTAATATTTCAGACTAAAATATCAAGTGAACATACATAAATAAGAACCCTAAGAATAAAACAGTTACGCAGGAAACGTAAATGGTAGAATCACCTGTGCTCACAGCGATGCTAACACACTTCCGCGTTTGCACGTGTGTGGTCACGTACTCCAGCTGTGAACTGGGCTGCTCTGTGCACACCGGGGAGAGCTGGGAGGAAGGAGGGAAAGGGGCCGCAGCTTTGTGTTGGGCCTCTAGGAGCTTCTGGATCTGGAATGCAAAGGCAAACTCATTTTAACTCAGTGAAGTGGGGGGGGGGGGGGGGTATAGACAAAGCATTGTAGGGCAGGAACACACACAAACCTGGGCTTGCAGTAACTTCAGCTGGCGGTCCTGGTCCATAAGGATTCTGTAGGCATCAGCAGGCAGCAATCCTACAGGTCCATCCACGGGTTTGATGGATGGTTCAGATGGCAGGGTAGGGCAGGTAGGTTGTCCCTGGCAACACTGAACTTGACAGATATGGGCCGCCTGCTCCACGGCGCTGGGGTCCCTGACAGGGGAACAGGGCCCATGGGGTGACGAGCGGCGGACGGGACTCTGGTGCGGACACGACTGGCAGCCGAACGGCCGCCGGGACGGGGAGCCGCAACAGTCATGGCATGGGATGTTTTCGGAGGGGGGGAAGCAGACTCCACCGGGATTAACGGAGGCCACATGAGGCAAAGTGGGGGTGTTGGGCATACCGTGCCAGTGGCCAGCATGGTGAGCGGGTGTATGGCCGTGCTGATGAGAGCAGCAGCTGCAGGGTGAACCTAAAGAGTGTGGGCTGGTGTTCGGGGAGTGGGTATTTTGGAAGTTTTTGAGGGGATGAGGATGCGTGGGAGTCTGACTTGGAAAGCTGGCGCTACGCCTTAGGCTGTGCTGGCCGGGTGGCAGGGGCAGGGCTGGCGATGAGAGTATCGAATGGTTGCTAACAGGAGACTGTTGAGACTCTCTGTGAGGAGCCATGGGGACAGGGGGTTGCCGGTGCTGATGGGCAGAGGTGTTCGGGGAAAGGCCAGTCTTTGGTGACGACGAAGACGACGAAGAGGAAGTCGAGTTTGCTGGAGATGCCTGACACCTTTCTGACAGCTGCCTTCCAGTGGATGGGACCGGTTTCCTGCCTGTGCACGACTGCAGTTGCTGCTGCTGCTGTTGCCTGGGACTGCCGCGGCCTTTACTGGCCTTGCCAGGTTGGATGGCCCGAGTGAGAGGCGGTCTAATGGGAGGGGGTCCATTGAGCCCAGCGACCTGGCCAGATGATCTCGATCCAGGGTGGCTCTGGTAGCTGGGACCACTCTGCTGAAGAGCTGTAGCAGATCCTTGACCATGCGAAGGGGTGGTTCGGTGGGACGCAACCGTCCCACGGTCCAGAAAACTGCCGTCTAAGACCAAGGAGAGCTCAGGCACTGAGGGGTAGATCCTCTTAGTCTGCGAAAAAGGGGACGGAAGCCATATTGAATATATACATATTTTATAAAGCATAGGTAAAAGCACTCTGGGATTTTTGCTCACGAGACGTTTGGGCTATTGAACGCGCAACGCCGAACCCCCGGGCTGCGCGTGCATGGCGGACGAGCTGCTGACCTGCTGACTGGGGGGATGAGGGTTGGGAGATGGTCTGGGCGACAGGTCCTCATCCTCCACACCAGAGTCGTGGTCGCTGACCGAGAGTTGGTTCTGGGGAGAAGCAGCGGCGGACGCACCCGCAGTCCTTGAGACGAGAGACGGAGATCAATCAAAACAACGTTGCCAACTAAACCGCATAGGAAGGGAGATTTTCAAAAAGATTTTTCTTTTAGAACATCAATCCTACTACGTTGGAGCATGGACAGCCTTACGCAGCAGCACAATAAACGAATCGCACATATGGCCAATTTATACCGAAGGCACATTTTGTCAGGATATCATAAGGTTGCAACTGTCAGTAGTTAGCAAACATTCTAGACAGACGGTTAGCTTGTCTGCCACCAAATAATAATTTGCCCCTAAAAAGTTAAATATAACTACTCTTACTGTGAACAAACATTAATACATACATATTTTTATCCGATTAATTTTTTAATATAAAAAAATTTTGACCAACACTACTAGACCTAGCCATCTGAATTGTTGCACGTTCCTACCTGTGGTAGGCTGATGCCACTTCTTTGAAAAATTCTGTCTCCTGGTTCGGATTTTCAGGACTGAGCTCAAACTGCAAAAGCCGTGCTTCGGACACCTCTACATTCTTCCAAAAGAAATCGAGTATAAGAAACAAAAATGAACTGCCCGGAGCCCTGCGTTCACACAATAGTGTCACGTTTGTAAAGTAATGTTTTAAAATCCTCTAGAAGTACAAGTTTCATTGCTTACACTGACAGGGGCACCCGTGCAAGATATGAATTGATGCTTATATCACCGTAACAACGTGGCTTGGAGTACATAACATGCCACTGCCATAATTGATATAAATGAACGAAAAGATACTTCACATGCAGATCTGAAAAACTGCATCAAATAAATTTACATGCAAGTGTTTAGAATATTGAGCTGTAAATATCAACAGCACTGACTTTGTAAAGAGTGAGGGTCTCCGTGCTGGCGAGCAGCTGAAACCCAATTTCCGGCTGCCCGCTGCATAGCTGGCACTGGTAAAACTCAGGATCTCTATGGGTCAGCGAGTACAGAACAACCAGAAATGTCCCATCTTCAGACATCACTCTGTAACAACACAAACGCCACATGTTGAGCACAATGGTCAGCTTTGAGAACAAGCTGAATGCAGAAATAAGCCGTCTCAGCCTTTTCCCCTTCACAATTCATTGTGTACTATGGTTTCATAGCCATTGAAGGATTATCGACATGACAAATACCTAACACCAGTAAATTAAAATCCACTGGATAAAGTTCAAACATCTACCCATGTTACATTGTATTAAAGTCAAGTCGTAAGAAATTACTGTTGGATCCAAACCAGCAACCTTATGTGCACTTTGTATGTGCACCTTATGTGAAGTATTGAGCAGATGGATGTTAAACTCACTTTTCCTGCAGGGAGGAGCTGTAAAGATACCTCAGGCACCAAGCCCACACTTGGGGATTGTGAATGTGTGTGATTCCACTCAGCCACCTGCCAGAAGAAAAGACAATTACCGGACTTCTATTATCAAACGGAGCACTGAAGCATGCCAATTCACCTACATAATCCCGCAAATTCTTGGCTGTCGCACAATCATTCAGTGACAGATGCTTAAGTAGCTACAACAGAGGATAAATACAAACTCCAGGCCTGTTCCTGTAACGGGATAATCCTGAACATTTTTAAAGTCATTCTAGACTTCAGCTGCAATGAACTCTCAACAAAAGAAAACTTAAGGTGTAAAAACAAAGTAAATGAACAGAAAATGCAAAATGGCATACTTACACTCCCACCAAGGGAAGAGTGTAGGCCTTGGGGTCAGACTCAAGAATCAGAAGTAGTTTGCGAGTCTGATCCATGGTCAGGAACCTGCTCATCAAAAAAACAAATACTACTTTTACATTTAAAGTTCACCCATACAACATGCATAACGTTTACATTACTACGTCAATATTCACTTAAACCGAATTACAGAAGCATACGCACATATACCTCAACTTACATTACATTACACTCAAACAGGCATCCCAGACTAATCTGCCCTTACCCCTGCTTTCTGGAAGTGCTGTGCAGGGGCTGAGTCATGCTGGACGGGCTGCTGAGATTCCTGGCCAGAGCAGTGGGGATGATGGTCACCGGCTTTACAGGCACAGCATCCAGTGTGTTGGATATTGTGAGCGCCCCCCAGTGCAGAGTCACAGACAGGCAGTCCAGGCGCTCCAAGCAGCCCAGGTGAGCGCGCAAGGTAATCAAACTGGACAGTTCCATGGCCTCTCGACTTGAGCAGGAATGGTGGAGCATCTGGAAGGAGTGGGAAAGGGGTATGGTTTGTTCATTGGCAGGGAAGCAGGTGAACCCCATGGGGATAAATAATTGACCTATTCATCTTAAAAAAAAAAAAAAAAAACCTTATGCCATTGCGCTTTTGTTAGATTGTCAAGTGTCCACTTTGTGGTATCTGCTGTTCATTGACCAAACAGATGGTTGATATCCCCCCCAATCACAGAATTTAACTTCTCTATACCAGCAAGCACAAAGTAAATGCACTCCTAATGGGAGGTGCCATTAAATGTTAGAACACCTGTCACAGACAGGTTGTTGTAACTGCCACACTGAAGGCTGAGTGTACCCCTCCTTACCACCTGGCAACAGAAATAAACGGTTCATAAAATGAACTCAAATCCTGAAAGAATATGTATGGTTTGTCCTGGTGAAAATGGCACATCTACTTCAATCTCAATAAAAACAGATTCTAGGCTTAGGCTGCATTTCTTCCATCTGACAAGAGATGTTAAATGGTTTAGCTGTTAAAGACCATAAAGCATACAACCCCTCCTAAACACAAGCCCACACAGTGTATGGTCTTCAGTGCCGATTACTTATCATTCAAATTACCTTGAAAGCAATGTTGAAATTTTCTGTAGAATGCACCATAACCCCATTGGATGCTACACCTTGCGTGTCAATTGTGAGGGGCACCAGGAAGTCCCCTGGCAGCAGGGCTGTGGGCATCTTTGTAGAAGAACCAGGCTGTTCTCGGCCTGGATCAAACCGGTCCAATGTCAATGTCACACCTTCCTCGTCTGAGCCGTGAAAGGACATGGTCACCACAAGAATAAAACAAAAAGCATGTAATTTCTGTTATGAATATTGTTGCTGCTATCTGTTGACTACGGCATTACTAGGCGTGACAGAGGGTAAGGAGAAATGTATAAAACTCACCGTCGTCCACAGCAAGCAACCCAATCAGGAAACAGGAAAATTGTGGTTTGTTACTTTGTCGAGCATGACGATGAGCTAAACGAAGGGCTTTCTCTAGTACCTGAAGCTTGGGATTCCTATAGGACATTAAGAAAAAAAAAGAAACTTATGGGTAGTACAATAGGATATATATATATATACATATACACACACACACACACACACACACACACACACATATACATACATATAAACACACATAAACACACACACACGTTACCTGTAATAGGAGAGGTGTAGGCTGACAACATCTCCATTAGGAGTGGGGTCCCAAAGGGCAACTTTGGATTTTGGAAAGCTGAGAGGCGTGAGGACACTATCCGATGACCTATGGGAGGCGAATCCAACAAGCAATTGCATATTTTAAAGAAATGTTTATAAAGCTGCTTAAGAAAATTCAGCTAAATAACTATAGCTGTAAACATTCATACATCCTGTCGACTGGCTATATTTAAAACCATAGTTCGCTATAAACGGAACAATATTATCTTGTTAAATAACACTCGTCTTTACAATTCGCCAATTCTGCACCAGCACCTGATTAGAATAACGTCAATTAAACAAGAAAAGATCGCATTAACGTTACCTGATCATTCTTTGTTGGTCTGATTTCGCGTAAACGCCTTCCGAAAACTGGGAAGGCAAAGCTCTTAAATTCACTTGAATACTCATTTCTGAAAACAGAGCACATAGCAGTTACTATAGTTAGTTTTCCTTTTAGATTCTCTGGCCGAGTTGATTTTAAATAAACAATTCGATTGACTTTAGCGACAAAGCAGTAAAAACTAAAATATAACGTTACATTTAAAGCCAACAAGTTTCTCACCCACGGCCAGTCAGCTTCAGCGCATTGCTTCTAAATGAATAAATATTCTGATAACGTCACCAGCCCACTAGTGTTTAATGTTTGTATCAACCCAAAGCGCGGTCTTGGACGCGGTGATTTTGAGGTTTGCTGACTGTTGGAAATCTTTCTCTCGTTACTCAAGATGCCAACATGCAAAAATCCCATATCTGCTTCCCAACCTTCGTGAGACAATCCAGAGATTCCATAACTTTAATTAAACGTAAATTTGTGGCGCTGTTTCTAGGTTCCGATGGCGCCCAAGTCGTCGGACCAATAGGAACCATCTTTGTCTCTTTCTCGACCTATCAGAAGCGTAAATCCGACCCGCCCTGCCCACCCGGTCTTTTCGAATGGAGGGATTCAACGGCCAGAAACCAAGCCCTCAGTCTTATCGCAACAAATGAAGCCTATGCGAAAAGTAAATTCACTATTCTAACATCGAGCCCTGTCTTGTCATGTTTTTGTCTTTGTCTGTTGGCGAGAGTAAAAGACCAGCCCGGTTTGCCGTATGCTTTTGGATCCAAAGCAATAAACATATTACATCAGACTTAATAAATTATTCGTTATAATTGCATGGTGAAATTATTAAAGTGTGGAAGGGACACAGCCTACTGGCCCAGGCTGAGATCAATTTCTCCCACATGCGAACAACTCGTAGCGTGTAATATGTCAACGATGTTTCTGCTTTAAATGGCGGCCTTGTTTGCGGTGCTTAGTAGTTATCAGGCAATTATTCCGGAATCGATATACTATTGCCATTCCAGTTGTGAACTATCCTTAGATGATAGTTCCCGAATGTATTAATAAAATACAGAAAACATGTGCAACTTACCGTATGTATTGCCATCAAATTTTAGGATTAAACTATATGCTTACTTTAATAAAATGAGTCGTCTTCGTTTTTTAAACGTCAACAAGCAGCAGTAGTTGCTCTGACATCGTTTATCTCTGGGATGTCAAAACTTTCCCGCTTATATAGCATTTTTAAAAAATCGTATTTATTAGCATTTTTTTTTGTTAGCATTTCATTTACTTGACTCCTAGAGCCTACTCGTATAAAGAAAATACTTTAAGTTATGTAAAGTGCGATTAGACCTTGTTCAATTACATAGTCAGTTCCTTGGCATACTCTCTGTTTACCTTTGCCCTCTGTCTTTAGGTATGACTTTTTGGATTTGTCCGTCATATTCCGACTATTAATATTAGTAATGCCTTATTCGATGATATGTGTTAGAGTTCAACTAAGCTGAAAAAATAAAAATAGAGACTCATTCAGTGAAACAGTAGTTTAATTTAATCACTTGGCCGCATAAAGTAGTGTTTTTCTATCGCAGTAACCGCGAAGAATTTAAAAACAAAAATATTTTTTTATCAGTAATTCACATTTTATCAATAGTACTTGTAGGTTGAGGAAATCTTGTATTAGCCGATTGAGTATACACTTTTTTGTAAGATATATGACATTGGCGCTAAAGTTTAGGTACTGGGTCAGTGCCGTTTTAAATATGGTAATACTTGACTTGATGTAAATTCATGGAAAAAGCAAACATGCTCTGGAATAAAAATGAATTCTTGAAATTGTTTGTGAAGGAACATTTGTATATATATATATTTTTTAATAAACAAGCATTATGGGTAATGGACAAACAAGGATGTGTAAATGTTTGAGATATTAGATAAGCTGAGATATTAGGTAAGCTTAGCAAGTCTCCCTGGATATCCGAGTGTGTGCGAGCTGATTTGTCCTAATCACCACGACCGTTGACTACATGTCTTAGCGCCAAATTGTCAGAAGACCTTGTATCAGAGCTAGCCAAAATCTGAAGTCCTGGGTCGTACAAATCAAAACACCACACACTAAAGTTTGGAAGCCAGAAACCCACTGTGTAACTTTTCTCTGCCCACCACTTGGTGGTATAGTTCTACCATAAATTGAAAATTTAGAGCTGCTCACTGGAGCAAGCAAAAAATCCCTGCTTTGAATGATCTTTGAAACTACCTACTATAGTACAAATTTGTAGATTTCATTTTCAGGTGTTTGTTTGATTAAGTTATTACATTTTATCACCACATTTAAATGAAATTTTAAATACTAAAGGTTTGTATTTAGAAAATTCGACAATACTTAATGTCACATCTGTCAATTACATGGCTAAACACAATGTACATTCTAAAAATGCTTTACAAATGCCACTCCTAACATACTGATTAACTTACAAAATCAAGTCTGTATGAAGCCTAAAATCTTTTTTGACTTCTCATGAAGGCTATTCTGAAGTGAAGAGCGCCAAAGGTTATCAGGGTGGCTAATGATTCTGACGGTAATTGTTAACAAGTTATTTTGAGGCCCAGAACATAATATAACTTGATTGATTACTTATTGTTGCAAAAAAAATTGTCCACACTGCTGAAGAGAGTAAATTCTACTATCCAATGCATGTTTTACCAATGTAAACGTCAGAACAAATGTGAACAGAATGAATGAAAACTGGAACTGCCCAGGCTCAACAAGAATGGCGTCACTTCTGAGTGGCGGAGCATCCTTTTGACCCGATGACGATAATCCCAGCGCTTGATTCACTTATGTTGGCTCTCTAGCTCCCAGATTGAAGTGATTTACACAACATCTAATACCAAGGCTGGTCGCAGCGGAATTCATTTTTGTCTAATCCTGATATTTAAAAGGATTAACAAACCAATCGTGAATATTGAGAGGGGGGGGGGGGGGGAGAGAATGAAAGGGAGCTGGCTGTTATGCTCGACAGACCGCCGGCAGAATGGCATCGAGATACATCATCTGCAAGGGTGTCATCTTCTAGTCGGATTGGTGAACATCAACAGAATGCCCTTACTGGGTCTGATGAAGGAGACCATCGCATGCCTGTTGTGGTATGGACAGCAATGATTCGATGCTTTCCAGAGTACTGATAATAGTGACCTCAACGAGAACCACTCGCCTGTACCCCTGTGGGAGATCTGGGATCTGCTGTAAAGGAAGACGTCGTACTGAGAGCACAGACAGGTAATCGCATCACCATGCATTTAATCACATTTAAAGTTAGGTTTGTATGCACTCACGCTGTATAACATATGTCCAAGACAGACATATATGTATAAAATCGTAGATAGTATTGAAATTCTGTAATACTGTGCAGTTTCATATATTTTTGTCATAGCACTTGCCACTTCTATCTGATTAGCACTGAATATCGGAGAAAAAAAAAGAGATTTATTTATCATTGTATTCAACTGTAATGTGGTCCTCTTCCATTCAGTATCAGTTTTAAGTATTCTGGCTCGTTTTTGCACCGGAATGTGACCTCTTCTTTGGTGTTTGCATTTGGGCGTGCACTTTTGGGAGTGAAGTTTCTCTACAGACCAGAAGAATGTCCCCTTTCTTTCAGCGTTCCATGGCAATTTTCCACTGAATTTGCATCCTTCCAGTGCTTTGCACATTGCCGCGTACACAGATCCAGGGTTACACTCCAACTTTAAGGAGTCGATTTAATTAAAATCCTGTTCTGAAGATTTGCCTTTTACATATTTCTTAACTTCCTCTGCCTAGCCAAGAAAATCAATGGATTGAAATGAGTTTCATAATGACTTCAATTTGGTGCAGAGACTCTGACATTGATAGCACTCTGAGGAATTTGACACAGGCCATTGGACACTGCACAAGATTCTGAATTTTTTTTAAATGAAGGCAATTATAACTGATCCCTGTCTGCTGATAAAACAAAACACATATCCAGTATAATACTTTAAGATATAAATATCATTCTAACATACTCAGTAGCATGGTAGTATGGCTATTTGTGGTTTGGTAACATGGCATGTTACAAAAGGTTGATTTCTTGCTTTTGACGAAGTTAAGCTCAACGATGGTAATTAGGAACAAATAATATAAATATGTAGTCTTTTCTCCTGCAGACTGGTTATGAGGTTTGGTTTGGTCGACTGAAACATTACTCTTTTTTTTCACGGTGCCTTGTAGAGGAAACCCACATCTTTATTACCATCAGGTGTGGGCGATACATTTTAACTGGACTTATTCAGCTGTGCTTTCTCGAAGTTGGCTGTAAGGAATGTTAAATTCCCAGCATTTCCTATTACTTCTGGCACTGTTTCAGACCTCCACCCCTACCCCACTCCCTCTCTCGAGCAGAAAGACAAACATTTTATATTTTGACTTAGAGTAACTCTTGGTATAGTTTTTCATTTAACTGTTGAAGGATATATTTTCTCATAACTAAATGTGATGAATCAGCCACATTAAAACCTTTAATAAACAGAGAAAAGTTCCTGGTGATTGTCAGTATGTGCTTGGAGACGGCTGCATGTGCTTTGCGCTCTGCTTCAAGATTCCTTTTTTTCTCAAATTCAAGGCTAAAGTAACGTGGCTCCTCCCACTGGGAATGGTCAATTCCAGTCTCTCCACCAATAACCTTGTGTCTACATTTCTTACGAAACTTTGGGGCAGTCAGTCCTCACTGGGACATGCCATCATTGTCTCCCAGGGCAACCCAGGGACCCTACACATGTGGTCCACCTTCTACAGCCAAATGTCTGGTGTAGATGGTTTAGAGGGGAGGATGTAATCCAGGTTTGTGTGCTCAGAGGGAGGGAGGGCTTCTCCACACGTTAACTGTTCCAGCACAGCTGGAGCGGAGAGAATAAGAGCGAGCGAGACGGAGAAGGTAATCTGTATTCGAATCCAAGGTATCTCAGCAGTAAATTGTGGACTGTTCTTCTGCGCAACCTCTGAGCTGAGCAGCTCCAGTGTTCCTGATGGGTTCTCAGAGGCTGGAAGCCTCAGAGGGCAGGCCGCCTCGGGGTCTGCTCATTGATGGGGTGAGAGAGGTATGATGTGGATTTCTGCCTTTTTTCCCATTTGTTTCGCTGTATTTCTCTGGCAGGACCAGCTGTAGTGAGTGAAGCGTTTCATACAGGAAAGGAGACCTCAACGTAATATGTTGAACTGAAGTTTTATATCAGTGCAATAGTGAAGCTAAAATTATGTGCAAACTTATTTTAGCAGGCATTTTTTATGTTTTCTCATTTACTTGCTTGCCTGCAATTTTAATTGATATTTTGGTTGTAAAATGCAAGGTTATGTGACAATGCTACCTTGAAGGGATTTTACATCGCTCAATCACTGTGAAAAATGTGACAACTATATTTTAACTGACTAAATAAATCACACAGTCCATATGAAATTCTGGTAAAACATTATAAACCATACCTACTGGCACCTGGTCCTGGAAGCAACTAGCTGAATTGTGTTTGTTGTTGAAGAAACAGTTTTACAGAGATTTACACTGGTAATTTGTAACTAGATCTACATGACTTTTACATTGCTGAGTTCTTGTGCCTTGTTGTAATGAATACGTCTGGGTAAACGAGGGACGGCTGCTTTTAAGATGTGGTAGTTCATATTACTTAAAGCTAGTGTTGCACTGCATTCCTTAGCATTACAACCAGGGAACTTGTTTGATCTGATGCGTGGCCTGTAATAGTTTCCCTTAGGTCGTGCTCATTTGCATTTTCAGTAATTCAATAACAGACAGGCAAATGATTGGTTTGTTTCAGCTCAAAATGGTGTGAGCTGTTTGTTAAATATCTGAAATAATTCGTTTCTTGATTTTTCTTTTTTCGGAATCGCACACGATTTTTGTTTTGTGCTAATGCTCGATGCCGAGAATTCTGCCACAACATACAGGCAGGCTGAGGTACGTAGCGTGTATGACTGGTGGCCTCCAATCCGATCGGCCCCAAGCCACCCGTGGTCTCCTTACACTCTGCGGGCTACACAGCCCACACCAGATGTTCAGCACCGACTGGAGGCACGTCCATTACGACAGCACTGGCAGCTTGCAAGCGCCCAGGAAGTGCTGATTTGCGATGGGATGAGAGAGGTTCTGCCAGTTCCCCCAAGTTGTGTGCTGGCTCTGTGTTCCCCCTGGTCGCAATCAGCTAATGACATGAGCTGTGAATCTCTTCGTAGTGCCCCGTCTGTGCTCAGTCGAACCCCGTCACCGACTGAGCCACTCGCGAAGCCGTTCGAAACTGAATCTCAGTGCTCTGGTGACTGAAGTCAGCGTGCCAAATCCACTTTAAAGTGCTAATTTTCAAATGCCTACGTTGCATCTTGATGTTTGTCAATTAAAATTGAGACTGACCAAATTGCCAGTGTTTTGGTCTCCACAGAGACACACAACATCTTCCTGGAATATACAGTATATCCAAGGGATGTAATACATTTCTAAATTTCCTTAAAGCAGGGGAAGGAACACTTCATGGTGACACATGCTTGGAATTTTTCTTGTGTCCAATAGAAATTGAGTGCAATTGTGTCAAACAAAGGACTGACATGTAGTCCAGGGGTTTCCAACCTTTCTGTCTCTCTCGGAAAACCTAGTGTAGTAGACTTGTATTTAAAAAGCATCGAAGAGGAACTGTTGTTTGTGAATGGGCCTCAGGAAATGCTAAAGATGCAACAGCCCCTGCCCTAGTCATTGTGCATTGCTGTCATGGTGACAGTGTTGTCAGCTGTTGAGGGAATGGCCAGAAAGGTAGCCATGGTAATCAGCTGCCAAGCAGAGCTGAGTGTCTGGTTGCTAGGTAATTCGACAAAGAGCCGCAGTCCTTCATAACCATTAACACAGTAGCAAAAATAGACATATAAAATGCCTTGATGAGATCATGTCCCTTTGTTCGGGTTCTGTTGTTTTCTTTTACTTTATCTGGTCAAAACTTACCCTGTGTAGAAGGGGGTACAGTACAAGAAGAAATACATTATTTTGCACCAAAGTAAAAAACAAAAACAAATGCTTTGACCTACTGACACCATAGTATGAGCATTACTTGATTTTCATGTTAGTTGTGGGTGTCAGTTATAGCAGTCAAGAGTCAGGTGAAAACCATTAGTAATAATTCACAGTTCCTTTGACAGGTAATCCAGTGGTTTTAAGAGTATTGCGTGAATTACACTCCTTGAGTATTCTCCCATTAATTATTTACATGCATGATTTTTCCATTTTTGCAGTATTAACTCTTGAACGGTAAACAATTGCAATTGAAATAAATAAGTCGCAGTTCTTGTGCGTACCCAAGAGAGGCGTCAAGTTTTGACTCGAATTGCTCTTTTCTAGATTTTCCTGCAGCTGCGCCTCTCCGCGGACTTTTTAAACGGGCTATGGAGGAAATAGCCATGGCTGACGGGTCGGGCCTTCCCCCCAATTTTCCACCGCAGGCTGAGCCAGAGCAGAGCCGAAAATCGGAGATCAGCCAGCTTGTTGGCGATGACCAGCTCCTCTCCAGTTCCAGCCCGGAATCCAGCACCCCGCCTTCCTACTCGGCCTGCTTCGCCGCCCACCATCTTCAGCAGCACTCAGCCTCGGGGTCAGCAGTGTCTGCCCTGCAGTCCAAGGTCAAAGCCCTGTCGGAACGCCGGGCTGCGGGGAAGGACCGGGATGACAAGGGGCCGGTGGTGATGTCAGCAGGGCCTGCCAAGCCACAGGCCATGAAGAAAGGCCATGAGAAGAAGGCTCCGTCTGCTGCGACGGGGGCCCCGGCCACAGGGAAGTGGCAGACCAGCAGCAGCGATGAAGAGGCGGACGCCCATGTCCAGGAGCAGCTCTACCAGACTGATCGCCCGCTACCAGGAGACCGGGAGGAGTTAGGCGTGGTGGTCGAAGGTGAGGGGAGAGAGGCCAGCCCCCCCTCAGCAGCTATGCCCCGCGGGCTCGGCGAGGGTGCAAGTCTGGAGAACCTCTCGGGGGGCGGCGACAGTTTTCAGGAGGCCCTGTCCACCAAGCCTTGGGCCCCTCCCGAAGGGTTCTGGAAAGCTGCTCGGCCTGAGACGCTGCTCCTGAACGGAGACGCCCAGCCGAAGGAGGAGACGGGGCAGAGCGGCCCAGGAGCGGGGCCAGGGGTCCAGTGGAAGGCCGGGGGAGAGTTTGTGTGGCGAGAGCTGCAGAGGTCGGACAGTCTGGAGAGCCACCTGCACAGGCGTGTGCGGAAGGAGGTGGATCTGGCGGGCCCTCTGGGGGGGCTGTGGAGGGCCGACAGCCTAGAGAGCGTGTGCAGCAGCCGGAGCGCCCTCTCGTTGGCTGAAAGGGTGGAGATGAACCGGACCATCCTCAAGGAGATGCTCGGTGCACCCAGGTGCAAAGACGCGGAGGTCTCGATGCTTGACGCAGAGCAGAGGACCGAGGAAATGTCCATGTGCAATGGCAAAGGTACTGAGATTACTTTTTTTCCTCCTAAACCCAGTTTTTCAGTATGAGACTAGTCAGATCAAGTCAATTCAGCACAATGGTTACATACCATGGGTTTATCCTTTAATCTCTTTAATCCCTAGTGATGTAAGGGATGACATGTGACAGAATGGAGCTTAACTTAGATACAGGTGTAAGGAAAATTGCTGGTAATACATTTCCTCTTGCCTTTTTAACCATCATAATTTATCCTCAGTCAATCCACAATCAATACATGCAGTACAATTGACGGTTTAAAATAGAAGGTAAAGTTAGAACAGAAATGAATTCTGACAGACGCGATGGCGATGGTAAGAGGGAGAAGGAAGAAGGGGGATGTTCCCATCCAGAAATAATCGCAGGCAAGAATAAAAGAAGTAACTGCTGGACCAGAAGGTGAAAAAGTAAGCCAGAGATGTGATGTTCTGGACAGTTAACCAGATGTGTAATGAGCTTCAATCCAGCCCGGTTGGACCTGGCTTCCCAGGAACAGCAGTGGCTTCCTGCCTAAAGGTCCAACACCCTATGATGTGAGCAGCTGTGCCAGTCATCTTAATGCCCTGGGATCCACATGATAAATAAACCACTCTATTATTAGAATAACACCAACAGATAATAATGTCATATCCTAATTAAAAAGAACAGTACAAAAGCAGAGAGTTAGCTCTGGGGAGTTTGAAACAAAAGCATGCTCTGTTTTTATTTGAATCTTTAAGGATCTGAATGTGACCTTGCCTTGCCCCAAAACGAATGCAAGGTGACCCCAGACACGTGGTTCCAGGAAATGCGTAGAGCTGTTCAATTTTGACTGTACTAGTTTTTTTTTTAATGCGACCACAAACAGGTGATGACAACCCAAAAGTCTGAGCGCCCCTATTTTGTTAGCGCGCCGTACTAACTGTGGTCTCTGTCCCCAAAGCCTTGGCTGCCCTGACTGACGGTGATTGGGACTCTGGGATCTCTCTGCAGGACAGCGAACACTGCCAAAGGTACAGTTTACAGCCGTGACACGCCCACCTCAACACCGTGCCACAGAAATACAATGTGCAGTGCTGTGGTATGGGCACCGCCGTTGCAAAGGGCTTGACAACTCTTGGATGGAGGACAAAGGGAGCACCTCAGTGGTTACTGTGTAAAAATCTAAGAACCGGCTCCATTATTTAGAGACATTTAATGTCTTCTGTAGCAGCTGAGCGTTCAGCTTTACAACAGTGGAGCTGTGGCTCTGGGAACCTAAATCCAGCCCTATTTAAACGGACCAGAACCAGAACTAGTGGGTCGGATGCAGTGTGGTTATTTAACTAACATTTTAAAGTCGGTACTGATGGACCGCGAGGGCTCTCCCAACCCGAATCGCCCTTTGTTGAGGGGCACGAGCCGCATGTCACCTGGTTCGCCGGCCCAGCGATCAGCAGAACTCTCCAAACAATACGCAGACTATTGTCCCTTAACACCGCAGGGTGCTTCACTGCTCCTCATGCAGGAGGAACAGCAGACGGACCGTGCCGTGTAGGAGCTGCCCTCCCATTCACAGGCTGCTTAGGAGGTGCTCTCTTCCCCAAACGTCCGGGCAGGACACAGTTCCTTGTGATTGTCAGTATGAACACAACGAAACACTGAGAACCGTATCATTGTCTCTCAGGGAATATGCCAGAAACATAATGGTTAACCCAGGAAATAATGCCCCCGACGGTAATGTGTTTGAAATGTATGTGTTCTAAGAAGAACTGCTTTTCCCCAAGTTCTTCAAATGAGCAAAATGACCAAAACAAACTTTTATGACATCCATTAAAGGGACTTTTAAAGAAGTGCAAATAAGTTTTGCAGACCCCCCTCCTTTGGTAAAACCTGGATGAGTGAAAGCTACATTTTGAATCACACAGACACAAAACCCACCCACTGGGCACAGCCACTCAGCTCCGTCAGGCTAATTAGTGGTGACGGCCTGCTCTACCTAATCCCGCACTCTATGAACGTCTCCCCCGAACGCGCGCTGACGTGTACGCCTCGCTCTGTCTCTCCCCCCTGCACGGGGCGACAGGGCCTTTGTGTTCAGCGACGACCTGCCTCTGAGTCCACGGCATGAGCAGGCCAAGCGCCTACTGGAGAGAGCGCGCATGAAGGCCAGGTCCTACCCCCTCAAAGCCGACCACACCATCCTGCCCGCGCAGCGGGACAACCCGTGAGTTCACTGGATGTGTCCGCCTGGATCGCTCTCCCTCTGGCTTCCTTTCTCTGTCTCTCTCTCTCTCTCTCTCTCTCTCTCTCACTCTCTGTCTCTCTCTCTCTCTCTCTCTCTCTCTCTCTCTCTCTCTCTGTCTCTCTCTCTCTCTCGCTCTCTCTCTCTCTCACTCTCTCTCTGTCTCTGTCTCTCTCTCTCTCACTCTCTCTCTGTCTCTCTCTGTCTCTGTCTCTCTCTGTCTCTCTCTCTCTCTCTCTCTCTCTCTCTCTCTCCATCGCTCCCACTTGCCCGGGTGTCTTTGTGTGGCCAAGGTGTTGTTTACCGACAGGGTTTAGCTCTACAGTCACCCAGTCTGGTAATTTTAGCTAATGAGGCTAATGTCTGCGACCCAGTATGAATTGTTTTGTGTGTGTTTGGGTGTATTTACGCAGTTTGTGTTTGACTCAGTACTCGGGTCATCTGGCTCGAGTACCGTAGTGTGTTTTGTCTGTCTGTAAGTGTTCATACAAGACAAACCTTTCAACAACAATTCATAATATTTAGTTATATTTTATATATTTATAGTTTAGCATAAGCGCCACCAACATTTATCAGTGGGACTGGATGATATACTGGGTTTGTTAGCGTTGTCAATATTATCTATTTTTTGGGGCCTAATTGGGTGTTGTTTTGTTTTGTCATACGTCCTTCTTCTTATTGTTATTGTTATTATTATTATTATTTTTATTTTTTAGACTTGTGAGAGGCTGCACTCAAAGCTTTCTGCTGGCTCAGCCTCCCACGTTATGCAATCCAGCTGGAATTATGCAACAGATACGCTGGGATGACGTTTCACAATCACAAAATCCTCCCTGGGCTTTTTGATTAGATTAGATTCAGGGAAACACACAGAGGATATTCCCCAGAAACACAGCCTTCTCTTAGTCACATCTTAAGAGTCACGTGACAATAATTCATCAAAACTTTGCGACTGGTTTAAAGGATTACACAAGGTCTACATAAAACTCGGATGAATTGCGTGCAAAACGAACAATGATAAAGACCCAATGGAGGCCATTACGTCATAACTCATCGCGACGAGAGGCGACCTCGCTCTCATTGGACCGTGAGCTCGATCAAGTAAAGAGGCCAAAAATGGGACACGTTCGGATCTCACCGAAAGAGTCGAACCTGAATCACGGTGTCAATGTGTTTTTCTCTTCGTTTTTTTTTTAGTTGATTTGAAGCACGAAAAAATGTCTGATTCACTTTGCTGCATCGGTGCGCCTGTCATGTCCGCCAGCTGTTTCCCCTCGTCCAACCCCTCCTTCCCCTGGGCAGGAACTGATTCGCGGCAGTGCACTGATGGCAGCTCGCACGCCACTCCACACGCTGCTCGCCAACGCTTAAGCGATCAGCATCCGTAGCGATCAGCTTTGTGTGAATTAATTCCCTTTGCCAAAAGGTCCTGAAAGGAGAGTGTGTTATATCATCGAGTGTATTTCATATTTAAAGTTGGGTCATAAATATATGGCAGGCGACATTTTCAAGTCCCCCCAAGGACAGATGTTGCAGACGTCGGGCTCTTTATTACATCTAACAAGACTGGTACACAGTATGCAATTAATGCCATCTGTAGGTCGTGGCAGCCTTTACATACAGTGACTCGGGACAAATCCCAACAAGATACAAAGCCTTCTCGCTAAAACAAAACGTCTTGGTACACTACTGCGGCGACCCATTCTCTTCCTAGCAGAAAGCACACAGTCAGAAAGAGGTGCAGAACTAGACCTTGTTACAAGGGTTTCATAACTCTCATCTCCAATCACTGTTACACAACCATTAAGCAATGCGCAATGCAGCTTTTCCTGATCACATAAAGAAGCCGTGTGTGATGGAGTGGAATCAGGCGTTTGCATGAATAATAATAAACCATCTATTTCAGATAATCACACTTTGACAAAATTGCTTCCTTCGCTCTGACACCCCTCTCTCATTTTTCTCGGCTTCTGTGGATTGTTACCTTTAGATCCCTATTGTCCTGTTTTGAGTGCTGATCAGATCAATCAGTATACGTATATATTATATTATGCAAAAGTAACAACGCAAATATAGTTACGACTTAACTTTTGACAATCCGATTCCTCAATGGTCAATGGAACTACTGTACCTTAAGTTCTTATGGGGGTGATTGTGAAATTTGTCTAATTTCGCCAGCCTCCGATTTTCTCCCCTCGGCCAATGTATTGGAAAAAAATTGTGTGTGTGTGTGTTTTTTCCAGGGAGCCACTATCCAGGGGTGGAATCCCACTGAGAAGGCCTCTTACGGGGAAGGAGGGGGCGGCCGCGTCGGGTAACCAGAGCGATTCCTCCGGCAGCGACTCCGTCAGCGGGCCCCGCCGCCGCCACGGCCAGTCGCCCACCCGCGTGCGCTTCGAGGACGAGTCAGAGAAGGACGCAGAGGTGCGCTACCTGGAGCGGCTGCGGCAGCGCCGGCGGGCCGGCGAGAAGGCCCAGGGCCTGCTGGTGTCCAAGCCCAACCTCTCCTCCTACGTCAACGGCAAGAAGGAGGGCGTGGTCCCCACTGACCGCGGGCGGAGTCCGGAGTCCATCCTGAGGAGCAGGAGGAACCAGGAAGATGGTCCCGCGAACAAAGCGGCGTTGCAGGAGGTGCTGTACAAGAAGTGCGGCTCCTGTGGGACATTCCTGGAGGGGGCTCCAGTGTATCACATCAACCCTAACCAGAGCTCTGATGGGATGGCGCTGCCCTGCTGGGTAGCCCCCGTCCACCCAAGTTGCACAGTCCGCACTGAGAGGATTAAGGAGACCTACATCGGGGAGGTTGCCCCCACCGAAGACCTGGTCTCAAAGTGCACGCATTGTGGCTCAGCTTGCAGCGCTGAGAGCGGGACTGGCAGCGTTGCTTACAGTCCGTACCTGCAGAAAGTGGCAGGCGGCGACATCCACGCCGTTCTGGTGTCGCAAGAGAACTCCAGGCCAAGACCCTGTGGGCCAGACGTCAACGCGACCAGCGGGGCTGTGGTGCTCCTGCCCAGCCCTTACGCCAGCGAACAATCTGGACCAAATGCGACCGCGGTCAAGCCCTGCACCTGTCCTGCCTCCCTGCTCGCAGACGGAACCCCGAAGGATATTCCCACCGCTCCCAAGCCGAAGAAGTCTGCGCTGAAATCCGCTAGCAGCAACCGGCCTAGCGGCCAGCGGGTGGTCAAACTCATGCCTTCGCCACACTACCACCTCATCGACCTGGACTCCCTCGACACCCCTTGCAGCTCCGAGCCTGACCTCCAGCACGGGGCTTCACAGGAGCCGGGGAGCGACGCGGAGGAGCAGTTGTGCGCTACGCTGGGCTATGGGGAGGAGAACCCTGCTCCCTCCAGCACCGGCCCAGCGCCCTGCATCAGACCCTCTGCGCTGAAGTTCTCGGACCACGCCGCTCTGGACCTGTGGGACGCTGCTCCGGAGGCGCCAGGTCAGCAGACGGGACGTCGCGCACACCGCACAACACATGGCAGCCGGTTCTCATCATGAGGGATCAGGACCAGGATAATAGATTCCTGTCTGGACTTTTGAGGGGGGCCTATACAAGCCGATTGAAGGCCGAGCTGCATTAGGAAATATGTGCTCCCTCCTTAATTCCGTCGCTGTCCACTGACAGTTGTTATTCATTAGACATAAGACTGAGCTCTGTGAAATTGCAACAGACACAGAGCTCTGTGTCTGTGAGTTATTCGCCCATGAAGGTGTTACGCTGGAGGCGCATTTGTAGGCGAATGCACTCACAGAAGCTATATCTGCGTTTAAAAGATCAACATTAAACAAAGCTGTCCTGACCCCTCCATTCCCTCTGAGGTCCTGCATGAGTGACTCCAAGTGTAAAAAAACATTCACAAGCTGTTACACAGGCATAAATTCACATCAACAAGCTAAACTCTGACGAAGGTTTCTCCTGCAGCAGTGCTAACACAGCCGTCGCCATGTTGCCTTCTCACCGTGGTAAAACCGACCGTAATAAACAAAACTGTACTCGACTGTGCAAAGTTGGTTGGATTGGAGAAAAAAGCGGCAGTCACAATTTAGGTGCTTAGCAGACGCCTACATCCAAAGGGACTCGCACAGCTTATTTTTACATTCATCCGCTCATCCATCCCGGTTATGTACTGAAGCAATTCAGGTTAAGTGCCTTGCTCAACTACACAACAGCTGGGTCAGGATTTGAACCGGCAACCAGTCCGTTACAAAGCCTGTCGCCTTAACCGTTACACCTCCAGCGGCCCCTTTAACTGTCAGTAACACAAAGGCGTGAAAAGATGCTTTTGTTGTAGAGTTCCTGTAATCTGTGAGAGCTACGCTGAACTGAGTGATATGGAGACGGATTAAATTTGAGACGGAGAGGGGTAGATCTTTCAGCCCCAGAGTGGGAGAGAACTCCGCCAAGGCGGGGGCATATGTGCTGTGGGACAGCCCCGGCGTGTGCCTGTCTGTTCCGCACACAGCAACTCTGGCAAGGTGGGGGTTGGGGGTTGGTAACTGTCAGCAGATCCTTGCCGTCCCGGCCCAGTAATCCCAAAGAGAGGGCAGAGCGCTGCACTGCCAGTCGCTGATTAATGAGAGCGTTGACACCTTTGGTGGCTGCCATCTCCCTCCCACTGTCATTCCTGGCGTTCCCCAAACGCACGAGCGAGACGCAGCCACAGGCGTCCCTTCTCACGTGCGCGTGAGTGCAAAGACGCAGGAGACAAGCACATTTACACACTAAGCACGTGCATCATATAAGCCCGTCCACGGCATTTTTCTCCTAGACCACCAAAAAAAGGCGTTTTTTTTTTTTGTTCTGTTCAATTATTCCAATTCTGTTCTGCCATTGCAGGTCGCAGCCACCAGGGGAACGGGAACCTCTGCCACGATCCTGCTGGCGCCTCGCCTGCTGCTCGCTGCGCAGGGGACGGGCGTGTCAGGGGACCCCTGAGGGCGGAGCACTGGAGGGAGGACATCCCCGATGTGGTGCAGTGAGTAACACCGTCACCGCAGGGTCTCTGGGGCACTGGGCAACGGCCAGCCATTAATAACCCACTAATCATGGGCCACGGCTACATTGATGGAGGAAAGGGATAGTTTGCCTCTTATAACATTCGCATTTGCCAGTGCTATGTCTTCTATGAGCCTTGTCTTTGCATGTCTAAACACAAAGAGAGCCAGGATCGTTTCCCAAGCTTCTGCGGATCTCAGAGGTCTTGCTAGAATTGTTATAACAAGGCCTGCTGGGAAGCCAGTTAATAAGCATAAAGAATTTTCATGACATTCTCTGGGGAATATCAGTTTCCCGTTGAACAAATACTAGCGCAAGCCATAGAAAAAGAAAAGGCACGCGGCGCTGTTTAAGGGATTTCTTTGTTCACGCCGTATTTTGTTTTTCTCCGCGTCAAGCGGATTTGACTCCCACAGGAGGGTCCACGCGGAGGGCCTGGATCACCGCGAGGGCAGGTCTAAGCTCTCGCTGCGCCGATTCTTCTCTGCCTTCGGACTCAACAGCGTGGGCATGCTGGGAAAGGGTCGCTCCAGCAGCATGGAGCACCTGAGCTACTCTCCCAGACACAGCTCTGCCTCCCCCAGCCCCACGCACAGGCACGGCGGCCAGCTGAAGAAGGCGCCCTCTCTGCAGTCGCTCCGCATGGTGAGGGCGCCCTCCACCCGACGCAACGCACAGACGTCCGCTGCCACTCGCGTCACAGCAGGCTATGAAACAATGCCATCAGAACTGACCCATCCTTTTGTTTGTGCTTGTTACTGTAGATAAAATTATATTTCTATTTCTATATATCATCAAATACTTTTTGTAATATTAGTATTGGGATGTTGTATAACTTTATATAACATGGATTATTATTATCATTATTATTATTATTATTATTATTATTATT
>JAOYSI010011790.1:0-40321 GCA_025775065.1 Hiodon alosoides | reverse complement strand
TATATGTGTGTGTGTGTGTATAAAACACATAAATACCAGCAAAACACAATGTTACAGTACTGTTCTGTGTATGGTATTCTGGCCAGAAAAAATAAACCAAAGAAAATAACACATAGCAATGCTCCTTTCTCATGTTTGCTCTCGGTGTATGTATGCGTCCTAAATTCTTTCTGCAGATAACAGATGTGGATTGTGGATGTTTACTATATTTCTATGTGTGACTGAATTGGCTGTAAACTGGCTTTCAAAGTGAGAAATGTTCCAATAACCACAGTGTCTAATGTAATCATCTGCAGCCCATTACACCTGACGCAAGCATGAGGCGCCAATCTGAGGCGGTGATTGAGAGGTCTTTGAGAATCTCCCGTGGAATGAGTGAGTGGACCCCAGTCACAAGCGTGGGGCGGTATAGTTTTCAGTAGCTAAAGCAGTACACTCCATGTTTTTGGTGCTGGGCTGGGAAGCCAAAGGTGCGCACCCCAGGCTCTTGCGGGCCACATTTGGGACGGGGGTTAGCAATAGGGTAGCGCAAGCTCCCATCTGCCAGCCAGCCTGCATCACAGCGGTCTAACCCCCTAAACCTCCAGGCAGCGTAGAGCTGGCCAACCTTGGCGATCTGGGCGCCATCCTTCACACACGCCTGAGCGGCCTCCGAGAAGTTGAGCCTGTGAGGGTGCTGCAGAAAATACACTTTCCCTAGGATGGTGGGGGACACACGGAGCAAATACAAGAGTAGTGTTAGTTCACACCCACACGGCAGGTAAACATCCATACACAGAAGAACACTATCTGAAGCTGTGAGTTATCGTTCATTATTGATGAATCTAATCTTATTCAGAAGCATAAGCCTGGCTCAACACTAGGGGGCAGTGAAGATCACAGTGGCCAAGGTAGTACAGCCGTTACGAGGGTCTCACCTCTAAAAGAGGAGGAGAAACAGAAGGCGTCATATTGGTGCATGCGGCGGTGGCGGGGTCCATAGCTACGGACACCCGGGGCCATGTCATAGCCTCCACAGGCCTCACGGGGTGCAGTGATGGGATACTGCACGGTGCCATCTGCCAGCCACCCTGCATTGCACCAGTCCAGTCCCTCCTCCCAAGCCGAGAAGATCTGGTCGAAGGTGGCCAGTGTCGAGTCCTGCTCCTCACACACCCGCTGCGCTGCCTGGAAGTTCAGGTTATAGCGCCCCACAGGAGGTTGGTAGGGGAACACCACACCTGAAGGCAGAAATAGAAAAGAGCGTGGCTATATCAAAGGCAGGAGGTTGAATGTAGATTACTTCCAGAGAGCGCCAACCAGCTCTACCTCTTAATTCAAGGTCTACTGTGGCGCTCTCATCTTCCAGCCCATCAATGACCTCGCAGCGGTAGCGTCCTGTGTCGTTAAGGTGCAGCCCGGTTATGACCAGGAACACCTTTCCAGGGGATTCCTGGAGTAGGTACACGCGCCCCTTGAAGTTCCCGAAGCTGCGTTGTCGAGGGCCGATGGCGACCAGCACGTCTGTCTCGTGATCCCCTACAGCCGGCATCCAGGACCACTTCACCCGAGTTCTGCGGGGGGCAGTCAGCTCAGGTTCATACCAATAGCGGCATGGGAGTGTGATGTTACTCCCCCGCACAGCAAACACAGGGGCCTCTGATGTCTCAACATGAAGACGCACGCCATTGAAGTATACTGTAGTGCAAAAAATTAAAGCAATACTAGATTACTGGGTCAGTGCAATTTGGCAGGAATTAGTTACTGTTTTCAGACAGTGATGAATACTCTGGTATGAATGCATTGAAATATAACTTCCTGTATCTAAGATTTGCCATTAGTTGTAGAAATATTGTTTACGTATACGGTTTGCGTACTCTCTCCATTGCCATTGCCGTTCATGATGTCGTGGTAGAAGAAGCCATTGGAGTAGTTCGGAGCAGCTTGACAGAAATAGACCAGCTGCAGAAGCAGCACCAGAAGCGGGCGCATGGTACCTCCCAGCGCGTTCCTTTTCCTGACCAATTAAAGTAAGTTCTGCCTACAACAATAAAAAAAAAGTAATTACTGTTATCTTCCTTACAATCATTACTACCCGGGAATCGACTCTAATTTAGTGAGTTCACTACCACTAACTTCCTGTAGATGACAGCAGCAAACCACGTTTTGAGTCTTAATGCATCATTACTGCATCAAAATGATGCAGTTTGTTCATTACATTGATTGACTACTTCATGATAATAACTGATATATGTCAGTGCTGTATGTATTATGATCGCATAAGCCTCCAATAATGTAGCATACTTTATTATTGTATTCTAAATTAGTTGTTAATTTCCCGCAACCTGCAGACACAGAGCGTGAGTTAGGGCAGTGGTTCTCAAACTGGGGTCCTAAGAGACTACCCTGGGGGTCCGCAAACTAAGTACATTTTATACACTTTTGTCAGTCGGTTTCTCAATAGGGGGTCCGTGATTAATGTTGCATGTGAAAAAGAGTCCGTCAACAAAAAGTTAGAGAACCCCTGATTTAGGGTACGACCGGGAAGCTACGACAGAAAACACTAATTAACAGCCACACACTACGATTTCTCCGTCGCCAAACTAACTAACTACAATTCATTATTTGGAAGAAGTAGGGAACATGAACACGGGGAGAATTCCACACGAAGTCCACACAGGACCTGTCACTGTGAGGGTAGAAAAATGTCAGAATGCTCTCAAACTGTTCAACATTCAACTGTTTTTAGCCCATTTAGTTCGTTAATGAATTCCATTCAGGAATTTTGATTCAGGGACAGGTATGAAGGCGTATTATTGTGTAAGTGTAGGCTAAATGTAATATATTATTGACATTTCTCTGAAGACAACAATGTTAATATCCAAGGTACCAAGATGTCTCATGAGATTGTCTCAAGTTTTTTATTGAATCAATGCTATTCAATATTTTTTTTATTGAATTAAGTACTAAAAAATCGAAGAGGGCATACTTTGACTTGACAGGGTTACTTCCAACACTGGCTGTAGGTCTATGTCGACTATTTTTATTTTTGTTTTTTTAATTATTGCTAAACTAAACTATCTTGTTGTGCGGCATTGTTCAAGTTTATGACCGCACAGACGTTCAGAGCACTGCTATTAGATGAAAAGAAAGCCCAGTTTTCTGACTGTTTAACTGAATAAGGTTAATATATATATTCATTACTTTAGGCAGCGGTTTAAAAAAATCCAGTACTGATGTGTGCAAATTCCTTTCACACAAATTTTCCTGACTGGCGTTTATTTATTTATTTATTTCCCGGAAGCTAGGAAGATTCTACTGATTTGACGCGCGAGAAAGCGTAGATCCGCGTGCATCTATCTGGTAATGTGCGAAAAAAGAACATGAGAAATGCTAAATAAACTCTTTTACAAAGTGTGTGCAGTATTTTTTTAAACGCTGTTTATTGTAAAGGTGTCACAAAAAATACTGAAAAGCGGCTTGACATTTCTTGACAAGTTTTCCTCAGTTCATTAAACTCAATTCTTTACACTGCTACAAATGTATTGTTCTAATCAAACCATAAAAGCAGTTTTCTGTGAAGTTATTTAATAATTTGACAAATAAGTTATTTTAAAATGAAGTTTAACTGTTCATAAACGAAGCATTCGTGTAAAATAACTTTCAATAAAATTTCAATTTCAATTAAAGTAAGTGTATAGTAAGTTTTTTGTATAAACGTTGCATAATTAAATAAATTACTCACTGATCTTGAGTTACGGTTATCGTGGGTGCCTCTTTCGTCGATTGTCACAGCCTGTGAGAAAATACTTTTGTAGTAAAGCAAATTCGTACTCCTTTTAATTGGTCTTGAGGAGAAAACACCATTTGTGACGTCACCTAAGCAAGGCAACCCCTCTCAGCCGAGTTAACACGCCTGCTGTTAAAGTGACAATACCTTTGTATGTGTAAAGTGAAGTTACTCACCTGCTATCGAAATACGGCAGCCTGTCTATCTAATTGTGTATTTATAATCAAAACAGAAATAAATGCATGACAACTGCGCTGACAAATAAGTGACGTTATTGAAACAGCAGTAGCTTGCCAATACGATAATCCGAATAATAAATGTATGGTCACGCGGTTATATGCAGGCATTTAAATTATTATTATTATTATTTTTAATCAGCATGTTTGGCCTCATGATAGGTTCACTGCTGTTTTTAGAGCAGGGGTGATCAGGTAAAAGGGGTGATCCGGTGAACTATTTGCACTTGATTTTATGTTTAATACTATTTTTATGTTATGTAGACCAAACTGTAAACTGTAATGTTTCCTTACAAGTGCAAAGGTACTTTATATTTTAAAATAGAATGCACGAAATATAAAAAAAAAATATATATATATTTTTATTTTAAAATGTAATTTTTGCCCTCATGTAACACCCTAAAAACAAGGACACGTGGACTATAGAAAGTAGACCATGATGATGGATTAATAGTTGGGGAAAACAGTCAAAATTCCATTATTCCACAGAGGCATTTCAAAAGTGTTAATTTGCCACGGTGAATAGCTAAGCATTGTTTTACCCTATTTCAGTACATATTTCAGGTTTTCCTGTTTGAATCCCATACCCCCAGTGGGGAATAGACCAACTGCCTTTCAAGGGGAACCCCCCTTAATCCCATCACATAACGCACTATCATTCAGAGTCAAAGAGCACACATTCTAAATTCTCCCGCTTCCTATTTTGGTTATGGGCTTTCCTTCCCGTAGGTATTATTTTTGTATCGAGATAGTTATTTCTTATTATAAAATAAACCAGAATAGATGAGCTCATCAATACTGTCGGTATGGAGGAAAAAGGTGTTAGCTGGCCTTTAGTGAGTGCAGGATATTTCCAATACATCCCTCCAACTGGTGCTGTTGTTCCTGGATATAGCCATCCAGATCTTTGTGTTATTTTCACAGGCACAGACATCCATTACAGACGTTTTTGAAGTACTCTCTCCATGTATTCAGAAAGCACAGATGAAAGCGTTTGCCGGGGGTCATAAATACCAGGCCACTTAGAATAGCAGGGAGCTGTAGGAGGGTGTAATTTGTACAATACACTTTAGCTCAGAAGGCAACTGTGTCTTAAGCAAATGTTTGGATGCAGTTTGGCAGTCTTGCATGTGAAAGGGATTGAGATGAATGTGGTTTGACCCACATGCAAAGTCCTTCTGTGGTAAGAGAATTTCCCAATGGAATGCTAGACACTGTCTGTATAGCAATCTGGGGCTATTATATTATCCTAGCAAAAGTGTCATTTGAAAGATGAGAATTTAGATCTGGTCCTTTTCCCAACAATATATCTTATAGCGGTGGAAAGCTAAGCATGCTTAATGATGTGAAACATGCAGAAGGTTATCTGCATAGATAGCAGGAGGGGAAAGTATGATTTTTGCTTTTATAAATGTCCTAGTAATTTTGAATCTCCAAATAACAGCAGGCACAAAGCTAGAAGGTAATCATAATAACGTAACAATGACAAAAATAATGAAGGCTGGTTTCTCCCTAAAACATTAAGTCAACACTCAATTACCCAGGATGTGGAATAGTATTCTCTTAAATCTCAGTTTGGGGAAAAGGAAAACTGAACTAAGATTAGATTACAACCAGACAGGATATCCTTCTTTGTTTTCTCTGACTCTCAAGATTTATTTCCTCGAAACCACATTCCTCAAGTACTGTGTGTATGTGAAATTTTTAAATTGTATTATTATTATTGATTAGGCAGAAACAGAAATCGTGTCCTTAAGGCTTTATAATGTGATGTTTACAATTCATAAGAACATAATGGCTCTTAGTCAAGGGTGTATATATGGGATCAACAGAACTATGCCACTTACTGTGTAAATGGAGGCAAGGGGATATATCTTATGTTCATTGCGTGTAATTATAGTTTTACAGCATTATATGCTTTTGTTTTTTGCTTTAAGCACAAAATAGTTCCAGGACGAGCTATCCTGGTATCTGATTTCCCCCTGCTCCACAGACCAACACTGTCCTGAGCTCTGCTCTTCCTGCTGGGAGTTCTTGGGAACAGAATTTCATCCTGTGACCCAGGGGCCCCACTGACACATTAGGCCTTACCTTACACTTTACAATCCAATCATTCTGTCTGCAACAAGCCTGGCAATCTATGTGATTAGGCCAGGACAGGGAATCCATACAAAACAGGCAATTCATATGCTGAGTTCTGCTTGGCTAAACACATGAACCAGGTACAAATTCCTCATTCCTGATTTCAAAAACGAGAGTGGGTTTTTCGAGTCTAACGTGAGACTGAGAGACGGCCTGGAAAGTGTAACATTTAAAATCTGTATACCTGCACGATATTGTTAGTGGTAAAAACAATTTTTAAAGAAATTTTCAGGGTTTTTATTACTCCATGGGATCTCATCCAGATTAAATGATATTAAAGTTTTAAATATTAAATAATAATATAATAATATTAAAGTAAAAAATATGCAAAAAGCTGGTCCACTTTTAAATTTGCCCACGACAGCAAATAAGCTGAGCAAAGACGAAAATATTTATTACATCAATGGTGTATCTAATTAGGAGGAGTCCTGCCTACCAGTAATTAGATTCTACATGAAAACCTGAGTACCCAAGAGCAGAATTGATGGTGGATCTGGAAACATTACCATTCACATTTCAACAACAATGTTCAACAATCTTCAGAGTACACAAAGTAGGTACCCCTTTATTATAACATACGCATTAAGAACATAACCTCCAAAAGAGCGTTAGCAGGGTATTGATTATTTCGTTGGTGTAACATGATTTTAAAACAAAAACTACATAGGGCAATACCCTCAAGTCAAGTGTTATGTTATTTCTTATACTTTACCCTTTATAATGGAATCTCTTTACCTACTTCCAGCTGTGCCATCAGATAAAACTACTTACTGTGACAGATTTCATTTAAAAAGCAAACCTTAAAAATTCTTCAAACAGAAATAAAATTAAAATCCCATGTCATTTAATGAGTCATTTAAAACCTTGATTAACAGTGGAAATACAGAACAGGTCTAATAGAGAGCAGATCAGATGAAAACATTGTTCAACATTAAGTGAGTATTTAAGTATTTAACGTTTTAAACAATGACATTTTACAGTGTTTTACAAACTTAAATTTGTACCCATCTATCTAAGCACATTTAAGTCAGATATAGTCCATATAATTTTTTTAATATATAAAGCACCTCCTCTAATTAAAATCACTCAATTTATTGCACAGGCCCAAATTCCTTAAATCATGCAGAGTCTTTAACATGTCTACTACGTAAAATGTTGTAAAGAAAAGGAAGCAAAACGCTGATTGTTAGAGATTGAGCCTTGAGACAGAAAGGTACTTTCTATTCAGGGAACCAGGTAATTGACCTTATTCTCCATATAATTTTTTACACCTGCGCCTGTGGGTTGGGGGTAAATATAAACTGGCTAGATTCTCCTCAGGACACACCATGGTCGCAGGGCAGGGCAACAGCAGAGGCACAATGAGGTCAGGTGACGTGCTGGCAGAAAGACGCCACACCACGCTTTCAGCATTTGAAGCTTGTTGGAACTGGTAGATGTGAGCAAAAACTAATTCTGAGAATGTGGATGTGAGAAAGCTAAACATTTGTTTCGCTGCCAATTGGGAGTGGTACAAGATAAAATGCTTAAATTACTTGTTTTTTTTTAATGAAAAAAATGTGAATATCTGTATTCTCTTAGAAGTTGTTCGTTAATAGCTCAAATTAGACTAGTAAATCTATGGTCCATGAACACAACGAACATGTAAGCATATACGCACGTAAGTGAATATATACCGCAACAATTAGCAAAAGCTTTTACGGACATGGTAGTTTTCCACGTAATTATGTACGCATGTGAGTGTATGCATAATACTACTTAGTTTAAGCTTTTACTAGCATGGTAAGGTTCCCATAAAAAATTAAATAAAGCAATACTAAATATTTGGATAAAAGAAGCAAAAGCAAGTCACTAGTTTTATCCTAGTTTAGTCATTCTGTGAACGCATTCCAACAGGAAGTTAACAAGAGAAAAAAGAAAAACGCTGCTTGCGAAAAAAATGACCAGAAGGACCCAGTCTTTCATCTCCACCTGAGATCAAACTAACTTCAGCAGGAGATACACAGATTCTTCTAGACCTGAGTAGAACCATCTGACAGTGTTGTGCCAACCCCTGCCCCTCAATAAGCCTACTGTTCTCAGATATTTAAAATAAACACTTTCATTACTTTTAAATAAAGCTTAAACCAAGCATTTGTTTAGATACATTAGTTTCCCAAACTTAATACTAAATAAATAAGACAATCATCATTACTGACCAATGAAGAGTACATGAATGATGTTCATATGGAAACTAAGAAAAGGATTAATTTTCTTAAATGCTACAATACAGATATCATGTTAGAACAGTTGGAATCTAACACAGCCTAATGATTGAGATTTAAAACGCCAATTTAATTGTTATGGGCCATAGAGGAGAAGATAAAGTTCAATCATTTTTTTCCAGCCAGTATAACTTTGCAGTATTGAACCAGGCGTGTTGCTGCCCTCTGTAGTTTTGGACAAGGCAGCGCAGGCGTGACAGGGAGGGTTGTGGAGCCATGGTGGGGGGTCCTGGGAAGTGGAGGCTCTACTCATCGCAGCCCAGCAGCTCCATGCGGAGAGTAATACGCTCATGCCATTCCCACGGGAGAACGCGCACAAAACGGCCATAAAAGGGTGGCTGGAACACATTCTTTTTATGCACGTTGTTGTCAATATTGCCTTGGAAGATCTGGAAAACACCACAACCAGTCGGTAAATTTAACCTAAGTGACAGATGGGGATAGGTCCAGTAAAGTTACACAACATACAGCCGGACGGGAATGAAGAATACACAGGACTCTAGCACTTACACCTTGGTTCATCAATCTCTCGGTTTTGCACATTCTCATCATTCATATGTCAACATGAACAAAAGTGTATTGGGGGAAAAATAAAAATGTATATTGTTAGTATTGCTATTGTCCTGATCCTGAGAGATGAAGGGAGATGGCCATTCTGCTTTATCCCACCTGTAAGCTCAAGAGAGTCAGGAAGAGTTCGGGGAGAGACTAGGGTTGAAGGTTAACATCTTGAACGCAGCCGCTAGATACTGCTGGATGAGGAACAGGCTGCTTGTGAGACGGGAACAAAACGTCTTCTACGTGTTTTACCAGAGGACTGGCCAGTCAAAACATCACACAAGTTTTCCCCCAGGGAAGATGAGGATAATCCCCTCTTATAAACCCCACCCAGCAGGCGGGTCACAGACTGGTGCGTTTTACAGCTGCTGAACATAAAACAGGACATTCCTGACTGACGCAACACACAGGTTGAGATCACGGAAGGTGGAGTACTTGTAATCATACTCCCTGGAGTCACTAGAGAGCTTGGCCTATGCTCCACCATAAAACCCGACACATGGAGGCTTGACTTCGAGTACCCCATGAAAGTCTCTGCAACAGCGCAGTGGGAAAGAACAAATACAAATCAAAGTGACTTACATGGGGAAACAAAACAGAGGGGAGTAGAGGGGATGATACTGACCTTATCAGTCCCAGTGTATTCATCCTTGACCACACTCCATGAATGGCCGTTGTTACTGTACGCTACTTTAAAGGCAGACACAAACTGCACAGTGCCAAAATCTTTGGCCCCCTGGGTGACGATGCCTGTGAGTCTTTTGGGTGTCTCCAAGTCCACCTGTCAACAAGCGGGGTCAAGCGGAGGGAAGGAAGAATGATGTTAACCATGTGAGCACATAATGACGTTAAAGGGCCCTGTCCTTTCTTTATCCGTCTGTTTTTCGCATTCATTCAGTGAATTCAAGTATTTACATAAACGTTTACAAGCACAAAAGCAAATAAATAATTTCCAATACTGCAGTATAGTTGGTGTACCACAATCATTCTTCATATTGAATTTTATTACTCCACAGAGCACTCAAATTTTTTGCTACGAATGTAATGGATCTGTGAATAATTTAGAGAAGCTTGCAGTGGGAAAACTACTGAAAGCTGCTTTTGCAGTGGCCGCTCTGTCGAGACGCAGAAAAAATACACTTCAACACAGGACTAATTTTGCTACACACTTCGAGGCTAACGATCTTTTCTGAAATCCAATGGTGGGTACGTTCCCAAAGGGTTGACTGAAAATAAAGCGGTGAAGGTCTTTACCTGCAGCCACTCTGAGCGGTTGTTGGTGGCCGCAGTCCAGGCGTTGGTCTTGCCCTGCTTGTCGAGCCGGGCGTAATGGGGATGCCACGTGAAGGCATCGATGCCCCAGGTACTGAAGGCACTGGAGGCAGAGAGCTGCGCGTCCGAGATCAGACGGGACTTCATGCCCAGGGGCTCAGAGCAACCTGCCGTGTTTAAATACACTGTGAACAAGAGAGTGAAGAGAGAATGATAGGCTAGTGGCGAGCATGGGCACAAGCAAACAAAGAGGTGATCAGCGGTGATGGGCATGCAGTTTAGTGGATGGAGTGGCAGGATCCAGGCATTAAGAGGCACATTTCTGAGAAGGGTGCAATGTGTGAGATTGGTGCATGCCTGAGAAGGGTGTAAGGGTGCATGTGTGAGATCAGGGCATGTGTGAGATCACTGTGTGTGTGAGATCAGGGCATGTGTGAGATCGGTGCTTTGTCGACTGGGAAATTTTGGTCCATGTTGTCAGAATTGTTCGTGGCAGGTTATCCATACCACACTACGTGGCCTCAAAAATGCAAATGCAAAGTAAATCAATTTGATAGCCCTCAGTAGATTCAACAGATTTGCAAATTAGATATATTTTTTGTTCTTTAGTTGTAAAACAATCAGCAAGCCATTTTGAAAAATTAGCTGGCAGTAATAACACCATTTCTGATGGATAGTTTTAGGCACGGGGTCAGCCATTTGATTAGTGAGCAATGAGAGACATATTAAAGCACAAAGAACTAGAATCCCTGATTAAGATATCCAGGAGCCTATTGGAATATTGGATAGAAAGAACTGTAGTTTTACATTGATTCATTAAATGAATTGAAGTAGTCTTTTTGCTTTTATTATAAAGGCACTTACTTTGTTTTCTCTCAGTTATTTAATAGATATCATAATTTACCTGTTGCTTTCATGGTCTTGGCACTTTTGTTTAATATCGACATGTAAGCATCTTCACTAGGCGATTCAATCAATAAATCCCTGCTTTTAAAACCCAGATTATTCTCAATCATCCCTGCAAGGCACCAAACTCACCCAACATCCGTACATTATCCCTACATGCTCAAGCAACTTGTTTAAAAAAAAAAAAAAAAGTTAAACCCTTATACTTGGTGATCCTGGTTTTACCTACTAGACACACACAAAATTAATTCTAATCACAACAGACCCCAAAAAGAGACTCAGAAACTGCCTATAAATACCTTTTCTCCATGAAATGAGTTTTACATTTAAATAGATGTAAATAGTTATAACATGAAAAATCTTTTTATTTATTTAAATTTTGGCAAATTAACCTCTCATGCAGTAACACCCCCGATGGGTTCTTGTGAGTAGTTTGAAACCACAAACACAGCAACGGCTTTTAAACTGTTTTATCGTGTAATGTATAACACCTTGCCACTAAGCATTACCAGATATCCAGGAAAAGGAACCGCGACCGACATGGACTCCAGTGAGACTGGCCACCAGTGAGACTGGACTCCAGTGAGACATGGCCACCAGTGAGACTGGCCACCAGTGAGACCGGACTCCAGCGAGACCGGCCACCAGTGAGACCGGCCACCAGTGAGACCGGACTCCAGCGAGACCGGCCACCAGTGAGACCGGACTCCAGCGAGACTGTACTCCAGCGAGACTGGACTCCAGCGAGACATGGCCACCAGTAAGACTGGCCACCAGTGAGACTGGACTCCAGCGAGACTGGACTCCAGTGAGACATGGCCACCAGTGAGACTGGACTCCAGTGAGACTGGCCACCAGTGAGACTGGCCACCAGTGAGACCGGACTCCAGCGAGACTGGCCACCAGTGAGACCGGACTCCAGCGAGACTGTACTCCAGCGAGACTGGACTCCAGCGAGACATGGCCACCAGTAAGACTGGCCACCAGTGAGACTGGACTCCAGTGAGACTGGACTCCAGTGAGACTGGCCACCAGTGAGACTGGACTCCAGTGAGACTGGCCACCAGTGAGACTGGACTCCAGTGAGACTGGACTCCAGTGGTCGTTTTGGACTAAGGCTCCTCTTCTGCTCCATCAGCGCTCCTGAGGGGCTAACGCGGCCGCGGCGTTAGCGGGTCGTTACCGTTTATCTCGCAGCCCACCAGCTCCATGCGCAGGGTGCAGGCCTTGCGGCACACCACAGGGATGATCCGGATGAACTGCCCCATGATGGGCGGGTCAAACAGGTTGGTCTTTGTGTCGTCATTGTCCACATTCCCAACAAACACCTGGCAGAAAGCAATGGTGCAGAGGGGTTTTGGTTCCAGCTCCCATGCCCTCCATAAATCTTATGCAACCATCTGATAAGCTCAAGTTTGGTAACGCATTATCATTCACAACAATTGTTTTATCATTCACAACAATTGAAATCAAGACACTGAAATAAATTCAGGTCATAACAGTCAGTTGCCTCACTTTGTCTTTTCTCTGCCCCTCTTGTTTATACACAGTGTAGACTTGGCCATCGAAGCTGGACGCAACTTTGAAGGCCTTGATGAATTCGGCAGTGCCCATGCGACTGGCTCCCTGGGTGATGATGCCAGTGAGACGCATCTTTCTCTGCATATTGATCTGTAAACACAGGTAAAGGCCTTTTAAATGGCAGAAGCTGCAAGGAGCCAGTTGTGGGGGGTCCTAAAGTAGCAAAGAAATGACCTTATATCTCCCTGAAAGTACATACTGAACATTTGTGACACGCATAATAAATTCTGCGTTTAGTTTCAAAAACTTATCTTCACGTAGAATGATGTTCATGAGAGTCATTGGTACTTTTCATTCGCAAGTTACTGTGCATTTTCAAGACTTCTCACCTCGATCCAGGGGTTCTTGTCATGAGTGGCAGAGGTCCAGGCATTGACAAGTCCCTGGTTGTTCAGGCGTGCGAGCTCAGGGCCCCAACGCTGCAGCCCCATGATGCCATAATGCACAGACGAGGCTGAGATCTGAGACTCGGAAATCCCACCAGCTTCCAACCCCAACAAGGAGATACAGCCTGGGAGACGGGAACAGACTTAGGTTAAGATCTAATCACAACACATGTGTCAGGCTCTATGTATTTCTTCCCCCAAATCCAATCAAGAAGGCAAACTGGGAGGTGGAGCCACAGATTCAATTTGGTCCGGAATCTATTGAAGATACACATAGTGTTTTGGAGACAGCTGGCGGCCACGCCCTCAAGCTGTGATGGACAGCAACATAGAGAGGGAGGGCCACGCCCACGAATTGGACGTTGTGCACCTGAGTGTGGTTCCACTAATGGTAATGATTAATTTAGTGACATTCAATGAAAACACCCTCTAGTCTACATAACACTGCACAGATGACTGCAGTGGGGAACTTGGCTTACTCTGTAAGCTTTGCCACCTACTGGTTTGACAATATCACTTCAATGTCCAAAGTGTTTATTTTTTTACAATTACACACCACAATACTTTCTTTCTACCCCCATAGTTTCTGAGATCTTTCAGAATAAGAATGCAAGATGGTGGAACTGCCTGAAAAAATACCCTATGGAAAGGGTTAGCTGATTAAAGCATCCTTAGTTTAAGCCAACACTCACTTAGCTGGCAGTTCTTCCCAACGTAAGGTGAGGGACACCTGCAGTTAAAATCTCCATCTAGATCTCGGCAGGCCCCTCCATTCCTGCAAGGCTGGCTGGCACAGTCATTCACGTCTGTAAATAAACATCACAGGTCAGAGAACAATGATCTGTATTAAATTTGTTCTTACTCATTTGTTGTAGTTCCCTGTTTGTTTTTCTTTTTGTGCTAAATTTAGGAATGCTTTGGCAACACATGTGAAGAGATGGCATGCCAATAAAGCTCTTTTGGTTTGATTTGATTTAAACACTGCAGGCCACATTCAACTTCTGAGGCAAAATATTAGTTCAAAGACAATCAGTGAGAGCCTTTTGGTCTTCAATATGAGGTTGCACTAGGTATTTATTATCACAATAAAACCAATGTAAAACCTAACCAGGCATCAACGTCACTCCTGTTCCTCGATGAAGGCACAGGTAAAGGGCACTGTCTCTCCAGGGAGCAAAGACTATCTCCTTACCTCAGCAGGAGAAAACTCATCCACTAATGACTGGCCCGGTCAGAATGTGCTGCTTTAATCACTGCCTCCGAACTGCCAGGCTAATTACTGAGTGATTGAGATCCAGTGACTCACAATTCCTCAACTGTGTCTCCCTATAGCCCTCTGTGCGCCTAATGCAGGTGCCCCTTCTCCATAAAACCAATGCAATGACCGGGTTGGTGGTAGGGAAAGGGATGACAGGGGATCCTATGTGCTGGTAGTGAGAGAGAGATGGTGGGAACACCAGGGTGCTCTAAAAGTGCAGAAGCACTGTCAGACCAGGAGAGGTCAGGGTCAGAACTCAGAGGGTAAAGGGTATGGGTGAAAAACTCCCTTTTAAGCAGAGCAGCATAAGCCCATAAGGGCAACAATTAAAAGATCTAGCTTTAGATGGCTCTTAGACCAGATTAGTGAACAAGCATGTATTGCACATGTGTGACTGCTGCGACCTTTACAGCCTAAACATTGAACTGAAGAGAGTGAAATTTGCCTATTTGGCTAAAGCAAACATACAAAAAAAGACAGCATATGCTACTGCCGTGGAACAACTTTCATTCGAAGTAACAGCATCAACATTACATATAGACAGAAATACATTTATTCTAATTGTATTTCAGGGAAGCACTCGCATGTCTGATTATGCGCCTACGTGCATAGCCTGCAGATGTCCGACTAACTACCTCTCGAGCCATCCAGCAAAGGGATGGACACATGGACACATGCCTGGAAAAGCTCAACCGCAAGTGGCCTGGCAACATCAGACGCTGAAATCCTTTCTGGAGCTCACCCATTGTGACCCAGAGTCCACCTGAGAGGAAAGGGAGGCAGGTTTAGATCCCCTTCCCTACTGAACCCAGATAAGAGAATCTGGTCGTGACAGAAGATGAGATGTGTAGTGAGGAGAGAGATTCCACTACGCCCAAACCAGCACTGAACCATCCGTGTCTGACACAAATGTGCGGCAAAAACTCAATTCAAAAAGCTTTAAAAATGAACTGACCCTGAGACTTCTCAGACTAAACATAGCCATGTTTTCCAATAAAAAATAGATTGCCTTTAAGAAAATAAAACAGGATTACAAGGCTACTTGATTTTACTGCGCAACTGATGACTTTCACAGAAAAATTACTGAAATTAATCTTTTAAACGTGCCGCATTCCTAGAATGCAAAACAAAAGAAAACCCATCACAATCCATGTTATCATCAGAGAAACGTATTATAACAGAATATGCATAAATGGATAGAATATTCATTCATGTCGGCTCCTGATGGCCCCTCGTTTTACTCGAAGTGCATTCCTGAGGTGGTTGAGAGATTTGCTGTGGTTCCTCAAACTCACCACTAAGGGGTGTACTTGCCTTCAATAAGCATTGTTTTGATGCGTTTTCTTGTACATTTGGAAACGATGTATTTCAAATAAGGGCAGAAACTATGGATCAGCCAGATGTCTCAGAAAAAAAATGTAAAAACATTCTCTCTGGCCCACTTTAATCCAGATACGAAAACCTTGGAATGAACAAAATGTTCAGACCGGAGTTATCGTGAACACAAATGTTGCAAATGACGCTACATAAATACATTCACATCTTGGATGAAAATATGCACTCATTGCTTTCCCAGCGTTGATAAAACAATTACAGTCAATACTGAGAGCAGTAAACTCTTCCGAAAAGCACCCATTTATCAGGGTATAAGTGTGTTTCTCTCCAACGAGACACACAGATACAGACACACAGATACAGACAGACAAACACACTCAGACTGAAGTCTAATCACAGACACCGCTTCAACGTCAGCACCTTCTGGGGTTTATTTTGCTGCGGCTTCCTGTGCCATTAAGAGGATTGGTCACGGCTCTAAACCTCCACAACCCCTTCCCCTGCAACCAGCTCACATAAACACCATGCTTACGGAGCCACTTAATCTCCTTACTCAGGGACAGAGTTGTTTAAGGAGAGTCCCACTAATGCTACATTTTCTGGCCATGGCCTGGAGGCCAAGGACGTGTTGCAGAGGTGAAGCTGAATTCCACAGCAGAGGAGACAGAACCACAATGTCCCAAGGGACAAGATCCCCCTCACTGAGCAGGACAGAGAATCAGACATTCCAGGAAGAACGACCGATAACGTGGAGATTCGCTTACTGCCACTGATCAGTAGAATTCTACTGATGACAGAGTTAAGTCGACCAGCCAGGATACCACCAACACTCCTAAGGCAAATAACCCCTATTTTGTGTTTCCTCAGAAAAGACATGACAGACACAGTATTAAACAAACAGAATGACATTGCATTAATGGCTTGTTACCATATTGGTCGGATACATTATGTTCAAACTGTTTACGTAACAGTTTATATCTCAAGGGTAAGATTTACTGCCAGCATGAGCTATATGCTCCAACTAGAAAATAGTTAATAATCGTACTTTACAATATATCCAAAGTCTTCCACTATGCCCAGAAAGAGATGCGTGTGACACTGAGCCCTGTGGCCTTATGAGTCCTGTTAGGTAGCTCTGGAAGCCAAATTAGAAAGGAGCATGACTAATTGTTCTGAAGGTAACCTAGAAGCAAGATTCCATACTGACAAAAGACCTTGAGAACATGGCAATAAATGAAGAATCACAGCCTTGGAGCTTGTCAAGCACCAAACAGGGGTTCTGATTCACAAAGGCAGTACACAGACACTCCTTTGTACTGATCCAGAGGAAGGATGGTCCTTAGCAAGCACGTGTCTGCTATTCAGCATTGTCCCAATGTTTTGTCAAACAAAATCTGTCAAGATAAAAGCAGCCAACAAACAACTGCTACTTTGTGAGCCAACCAGCAAAGGTTCAACAAACAGAATGGAAGGTATTTCTTCAGGCGTTAAGGTTCACAAGAATGCCTTTATGTACATTCAGTAAACATGAGCGAAATGGTACTTTAATAGGCAGGTAAGTAGGTAGGTACTTAATTAATCCCACATGGGGAAATTGCGAAACTACAGCAGTAATGACAAAATTACACCAAAACATATAAATAAATCACACAACAAGTAGTACATACAAACGGTAGGATTAAACACAAAAAAATGGACGGTGCGGTTATAGTACACATCTGTGTTTAGCGCATGGTCTTGCTAGAAGTGTGACCCATAGTGTTCTTTGGTGACGCTGATGACTCACACAACAGGAAGCAGGGCCATCCCAGCTCTAATTGGGGTAAAAGGTCCTGCGCCTTCATAATACCACAGCCCATGGAATACACTATGCCACATGGACCTTCTCACGCAACTTCTCACTGCTGAGGCTCGCCCGTCATCGTGACTAATGCTTATATGAGGGATGGCCACAAAATGCTGAAAATATGAATTGGGTCCACTTTAGTCATAAAACAAACACGTCACAGGCAGGACTTAACACAGAGCTGCCTGAAGCAGTCGCCTGAAGCGTGGGGAACATTTTAATTTCCGGTCCTGTACAACACCCTAGCGGTCACCAGACATCAAACAAAGTAGAATGTGAATCTGCTTTGCCTTCACCACATTGAAGTGGCATTGGATTGAGGGGGGTGGGGGGTTACTTCCTGATGGCTGGGAAGCACAGGAATGGCTGCGGAGGCAGCAGGGCAACGCCTTCTGGCCCATTCAGCGTTTGCGTGTCACAGCCTGTGCGGGGGCTGGGCTGCCTCACAGGCGATTACAGGGTTCAGCGGCACCGGCCCCAGGGAACTGGCAGCTTGCAGCCAAGGAAGTGTTTAGACAAGGCCCTGTATTCACGGAGCACTGTCCAGAGCCAGACGAGCTAATGAAGAGTGATGCACTGCCCAGAAACACCTACAGAGCTATAAATGATTTATAATGCAGCAACTGCAAATCTAGTATGTGGATATCATTATTAGAGAAACTTTTAAAATTTCCTTAAAAATGAATAGAGAAAATATTCTCTTTAAAATTTGAAACCTTTAAATTAACGACAAACTGTTCAATTTTACTTCTAATATTTTAAGGTTATCAATTCTGCCGATTTGCAGATTTGTACATCTCGCTAACCTAAGCGGATTATCAGGCAGACAGAAGCGCAAACGTAGGGCTAAAGGCCCTACTGTATAGACACAATCAATCTTCACAACACCTTGAGGAATTCAGAGGGAAAGTTAGAGCTCCATTACTCACTGTATATCAAGACTCTTTCACTTATTTAATATAATGAAACTGTGAGAAAAAATCTTATAAATATGTAATGCTACTGATATGTAATATGTAATGCTAAGGGGCTAAAACCATCAGCTGAGTTAAAAGATCAGAATTCTCTCTCAAGATCCTGCCATTGACTGAAGTTGTTAATATATCTGAGAAATTATTAAGTCTACAAGAGGCAACCAGATACCGCTGTGGGAATAATTATATAGACAAACAATCCTTACTGTTCTGGCAGTGCAGCCCTTCAAAGCCCGACTGACACTTGCAGCTGTACTCGCTGAAGACGTCCCCTCGTCGGGTGTGGGTGATGACCTCACACGTCCCATCGTTTTTGCAGGGGTTAGGCCTGCAGGGCCCTGCGAGGTAATCAAAAAACACCATAACTCGTCAGTTAACGCGGCTCACTATTCAAGACTAAACGATACCTCCTGAACAAAATAATAAAACATAAACATCTTTATCACTAAACACTGATCACAAATTCAGATTAAATGACACCTCCTGGATAGCAGAAAGCGTTTTATTAATTACGAGCTATAGCACAGCTCTACCCCCCCCTTGCTATCCCGGGCACCGCTAGTTATTACCGCTCTCAGTGGCATTGCAAGTGTCGCCTGTGAATCCATCGCTGCAGATGCAGATGAAGGGGTCTTCCCCCACCCCAGTTACACAGGTCCCTCCGTTATGGCAAACGTTTACCTCGCAGTAGTCCCCTAAAAAACAGAAAGTGTGTGTCAATATGGGGGGGAACCCTGCCCATCACAGGTCAAGCTGTCAACTACAAACACTGTGCTTAAGGGCCATGCTAAGGAAAAAGGACTTAATCAGACATGTTTTTTTCCAGTCTGCATGCTGCTTAGTACAGGCATTCTTACCAGGCAAGGCAGCTTTGCCCTTTGTGACCGCGCTATAGCAGACTGCTGACTGTGAGGATAAACCAGCCAACCAGAGAGAGGCTGCTAATGAGGTACATATAACACAGTATATAATCAGGATTGTCACTAAAGGAGACGTGGAAATAATAATAAGGGTTGTCCACTTCGTTTCGCTGCTGCTCTTCATCTGACACATAAATTAAAATGAAATAAACATAATAAATAAAAAAAACTGCTGTGCTGTCAGAGGAGGATTTTAGCTTTATTGTCATGTTAGTGAGCAGTTGTTGTTTATGTTTTTTGAGTTTGTGTGTAGTTTGTCTTGAAAAGCTTTACTAAATCAAACTGGCTTGCTCTCCTAGATGTTGGTTTTACTGTCAGGCTCATCCAAAGGAAATGTTAATAAAATCATAACTTCTGATCTATAATTGAGAAAGCAGACACTAATATAATTCTCAAGAGTTTATTTGGTGAAAATTGTATTTGTTTGAGGGCTGCACTTCCTGTACGTCTTTGTGTGTGTGTGTGTGTGTGTGTGTGTGTATGTGTATGTGTGTATATATATAATATAAATATTTTTTTAAAACTATATTTTTAAAAAGCTAGAGGAAGAATGAGAGCCAAATATAATTTTTGAATTTGAACTCTGAATATTTAATATCCCTTGGGTTGTTACTGATTTTATTTAATTTATTTTCTGATTTGAGATTTACACCCATATATCATTTGTCTAGCAGTAATATTATTGATAATCCTCATTTATCCCCATATCCTTATTCATCTGCAAATTTATTTTAGTTAAACTGATCAGAAAGTTAGTGGAGAGCCTTTGTTACTGCATTTACTGAATGACACATCACAGCATGAAAACAATCCTTCAACTGTATTAAAAGTAACACTATTAATAGTTCAGCAGGTAAAAGCTATTGTCAGAACATTGAGCCCTATGATTCAGATTTGTGAGGTCAGATCCAGATCACATCACTGCCAGCTGTGACCAAGAGTTCCCACATATTAGCAGCAACAATAAAACCCAGACAGACTTCTTCTACCGAGAGGTTCTGATCACTGCTGTGGTATAAAATACAAATATAATCCAGGGGCGTAATATAAACGACTGCAGCTGGGGAAAAATTAAAACCTTGGCAACCATGTCTGCTCCTTGGTATTGTATTATGGCGGGGAATCCGATAGTCTCCAACTTTCTCCGACAATGTTTTCGTTCTAATTGGGTATGCAGCTGGCGAGATAGTACCGTACTAGCTAGGACGTAACTTAGTTAGTAGCAATTGACCCATTGACGTGAAACCCCATTCGATACATGCTGTTTTCTTCCGTCGTCGACGCCTGAACACTGCAAACACGAAGCCCGGGGGAAACCACCCCCCGATCATTCAGAGTAACGAGGGGGGAAAAGACTGGTCAGAGAAAAGTCTCCGAGCAAGATTTCAGTGATATTCAGCCGCAAATCCAATGTGTAACTAAAATAAACCGAGAGAATAGTTTTAACATCGCTCAGCGTGGGATTTTTTTAAAGAAAGAAACTTGAATTAAATGATATATGCAAACGTCTCGGCAAAACACATCTTAAAATACCATTACTCAAAGTGTAATTTTATAAACAGCTTTTCCGACTGAAATTATAACTTTGTAAACGAATTATACAATGCAGCTTGTTATTATAGTACTTAGACTATGCCACTAAAACTAGGAACATATCAAACTATGAATAATTTACCACTAAAAAATAACGGAATCAGCTCAGTCAATGTTCAAAACTGAAAAATGGAACTGGTCAGTGAGCTGTCCCAAAAATGAACTCCCTGCCCCTTTGCCCATGTAATCCCGTATAATGTAACCAGGAGACAAAATGAACTAGTCCTTTTCATTCGTTTCTATATGATGAGAAAAACATTCAAGTTAACATCAGTAAATCAACCAATTGTATTATGACAATTATGATAAAAGTTTACTTATTTTGATTTAGAAAATGTTTCTTATTTAGATTAGTCGTTATGATTGGCATTTGATGCGTTTACCCATCATACGATGTTTTAATTACCATGGTTTACTGTTTACTGTACAATAACATGAACATATTAAATAAACGTTTGTTTCGATTTTAAATAACTAGCATTCTAGATCAAGACAATTAGTGTATTTAAGTTACATACTATACACACAATATAAACTAATATGACCATCGAACATTCCGAGAGACACGAAACGATACGATACATGTATTTCCTAAATAGAAAATAAAAAAAAGAGCAAACTTACCACTAACTTTATAAACAGCACAAACCAGTAAACAAGCAGATAGAAATGGTAATGACACCGAAAAGCTGAGATTTTTCATATTCCCTTGACTGGTTTCCCGTTAACCAGATATTGTTTCTGCGTTAGTCTCTCGCAATAAACAGACTGAAATATTTCCTTCCAAGATTGCGGTCTAGTATTTCGTCTGTCTAAAATAAAACTAGATTGAAAATAGGCGTATTAACTGGCTCGGCGGATTAGCACGAACCCGCGTGTCTGTGCATCCATCCAATTAGATTTCCTTTTAAATTGTAGAGCAGCGCCGGGGGGCAGTAAAGTGTTTTTTCGCGTATTTTTCTCCAGATACTGCTTCAGAAATGAACGAATCTTGCGTGTTTAGTATATTTATTTGACCCTCCAAAAATTCATTAGGTTCGATAAAAGAGAACAGCAAATTATGACATTTACTTGTGCCCTTTATTTAATAGTCCGTTAGGAGTGTTTTTGTTAGACCTATCTGCTAGAAATGAGTAAATCTAGCTAATTTGGCCTGATTTAGTCTTCGGAAGATAATCACCGAACGCTACATGGTTGGTTTATAGGATGTTTGTGAGATAATTTTAAATTAGACCAACATCTTATTATTTTGACAAAGGAACCTTTGATAAATGGCAGGAGCTGTAGTTCGTAAGTGATATAGGCAAATAATGTAGACGTATTTTTTCTTCTTTTAAAATCTCTTAATCAGCTCCTGAACCATGTTTTGAAATTACAGGTCTACTGTGAGGCTCAGTGGTAGCTGTTGTCAAACAATTAATACAATTAAATTACTTTAATACAGTACCATACCAACTCAATATAACATCTGCAGGAGGTGCTTCAAAAGCTGTGATTTGGTAGCTTTTGAAGTTACATATCCTGATTTCAGGATTACCATTTACTCATGATAGGTATTACCATTTCAGTCAAAAGGCAATATTACATGCTATGAATAGAGCAACCATTTTCAATCACATAGTTTATATATTACATAGAGGCTGTTTCAACTACATTTCTTAAATATTGCAATTGATTACCCTGTATTCTCAAATATGTATTACAAATAAGTTAAATGGCTCAGTGGCATCACTATCCTTTCAATGATATACGTACAGAAAGTGTAGGTCAGTTGTATATTTCGTATAACAACAAATTACAATAATTTTGGTAAGTCAGGGAGCGACGTGTAAAAAGTTTTAGACCTTACTTCATCAACCCGTAGAGTCAAAAATCATATAAGAGAAAATATTTACGAATGAATGTCGCCGCCACGTGGTAGTTTTCGTAAATTCAACTAGTTATAATATGGTCATATAGATTTATGTCCAGCCATTTTTTCGGTAAAATAAAACCCAATTTAAATTAATAGAATTTGTGATACAGTATTGCAGAGAATAAATACAATTATTTTGTTGATCAAATACATTTGATAAATATTACATGTGTTTGTTAGAATTCCGTTTGTTCTTGATTATATTGCTGATTTTTAGCTTTTAAGTGTACACAATAGAGACTCATAAAATTGTCTGATGAACTGGGATTATCGCAAAGATATCATTCATGAATTAATATAATTTGCAAAAATGTACTCCGTATTCCGTGGTTGCGTAGTAGAGTATTTGGTAGTTCCAATTGCCTATGACTGACGTAGTTGCGATTGTAACCCAATGAAAAGAAAGATATGTAAATAAGCTTATCTGTCGTAGGGAAGTTGCTAGCTAGTTTGAGGTTCGCATGTGTCCGCTAGGAAAATAGTTGGAATTTAAAGTTGCCATCAATAAAGACAGAAATAGCTAGCTAGATGAAAGTAACCCGCATGGAAAAACACGGGCTTTGGTGTAGATTAGATAAAGTGAGACCAAAACGCCGAGCAGAAGAGTACGGTATGTTTTGGGGGGGGGGGATGCTCGGGCAACATACGACGTAAGTCTTGGACATATAGCTTCGGCTGTCAATGACTTAGGCAGTGTTTTTGATGTGTCGCCATAAACGTCTAATGTCATGGGTGATTCTGTATATGTATGGTTTTTGTTAATGCTGAAATTTTATGTGACTTGGTAAAATCATTAATCAGCAGTAGAAAAAAAGCATGACATTTTCTCACACTTCCGTATTGTCTGGTTGTTGCTAGCTAACCAACTACCTAGATATCCCGTTAGTAAATCAGCTTGCCAAGGAAAAAACATTATTTGATTTGCGGTGTTGTAAACGTAGTGCAGGGTAAGCGATATTATTTGGGAAGATGTCTTGGTTGGTGAAAATGATGGTGGATCCCGGCCTGGTGGTAAGATACATCTTATTGGCTTAGTTATTAAAATTAATCATTTTTGACGAATGGTAGATAAATTATATTACAATATGCTATTCATTAGCTATCTAAAAGCTTTCTTAAAACGCCTTGCCTCCTACCATCAATGCAGGTACAGCTGCCTAGCTAAATAAAATAGCAAGCTACGCACACCCTTATTGATGGAGTGAAGGTGACAAGACCATGTTAAACGGATAAATTGCTATATAGCCAATGTGTATTATTTTTTTACAATATCATTCCAAATTAGCGAAATTTAATTTAAATATTTTAATTATGATACATATTGCGTAGTGCTAGAGCTATCAGTAAGACGACACAAGAACGAACACATTAGTCACTTCATCTGATCAGGAAGCTAAGCCATACTGCATTTGCTTTACGTTAGGCATAGATGAAAATATTAGCACATGATCTTGTTAAAGTTAACCGATATATTTATTTTTGTGCACGAAATGGCAGATGAGAAACTATTGTTCCAGTTGACTTGTTTCAGGTAGCTAAATAATGTAGAAGTTTATGTAATCATCTAAATGAACCATCAAACACTATTATGTTTCTGCCTTTGGTATGACCCGGAAAACAGATAAAGAGTGGATTTCAACATTGAGGCTATGTGTAGATCGTGATTCATCAGTGCACCAGGTACCGTTGGGTGCAGAATGATAGCCCTCTCATATCTTATTGTCCAAGTTTGTATGCTGCTACTGGCATCTGTACCAAGTCTAGACACGACTTTCTTACTCGTAGGGTGTGTTGGCTGTTGTAATGCTTGTTGCTATTTACTTTTTCTCATACAATTCTCATGAATATTTGTATGAATGTAGGGATGAATTGTTTAGTTCTGTTGTCATAAATACATCTTTTCATATATAGATTTGATTTCTTAAAGGACTTGGTTCTCTAAATCACTCACTGCATGTAAAAAGTATGTACATTTTGTCTTATATTTCGTCATGCTCTTATGAGTCAAATTATTTGTAATGTTTTGTAGCTTCCGTTGTACAATGCTATATCTTTGACAAATGCTATTTTGATATAGTAATTTGTTTATCTTTGTGGTCTGCATTTCACTTGTGACATGTTCAAGAATGGGAGTGTCCAAAGTTTTGGGCTTTCAAGGCCTAAGTACATTCTCAGCAGAGGGGCAAACTATATGTAACAAATCATTTTGGGATATGTGAATATTATTTCACTAATGGACACCCTTCCAAACCAACAATTTGGAACTTTTCGAAAATCTGTTGCCGACCAGGGTTTTGCAGTGCAAGTCTGCCCATGAAAATGTAACAAACTGCACACAACATGCCACTCATTAGCACCAGTAATAAAAGTTTATCATTAGTCAGTTTTTGTCGGTCGTTAATGGGATATGCCGTTCAAGTTTTCGTATTGATCCTTCTGGTACTTATACTCTTCAGTTCTCGCAGAGGAAATGAGAAATAAGCCTCACCCAAAACAAAGAGAAGTTTCTGAGGAAATCTTTGCTTTTTGGAGGCTTACATATACTGGTTTTGTGTTCTAATGTTTTTTTTTGTATTGGATTAACGATTTAAGATATGTTTGAAATGTAGTTTTTACAACACGTTGAGAAAGCTGGTGTCGGAAATCTACCACAACTACATAATCTGTGGAACATTCTTATATTATAATCAATTTAATAATGCAATAAAGATTAGAAACTGATATTTAAATTATTATCAAGTCAGCCCGGTTTGTTAGGATTCAGGATTATGCCTGGCAGTGAGATTGGAGCGTGATGATAACAGAGCTGAGGGTAGATTGTGCTTGTTCACTATGTTGGCCTATTTCATTATAACCCTCTCCTAGACTATTGTCTGAGTCCCATATTTGGAAGCTGCGTTCTGTTAACATTCTGTTGCAAAATCCTCTGTGTGTACTTCCTCAAGGTCTGATTTTTTTGTGCAATTTCTGAAGAACAGTGCTACGATGAATGCTAATCAGTGATAAATGTTTCGTTTCGGTTTTGAAAAAGTTCTGTATTGGAGATGTTCTGCGTGTCTACATCAGTCAGTCTTGTGGCCTGTGGTTAGTTCCTGTCAAACCTCTTCTTGATCTCAGTCTGCTTCCTTTTGTGAAATTCTTTTAAAAACTAATTTTTAAAATTGATCAATGGAAAAAAATTATCAATCCATTCTTGTCGGTCAATAATGTTATTTAGATTCATCTGTAGTTCGTACTGCTTCTGTTTTTGGAAGTAGATATGGTAAATCAAATAAATAGAATTAGTCGTTAGGCAACCAGATGAGTGGCTCTAATGGACACAGATAAAACAGGCTTTCAGTACTAATGATGATTAATACTCTAGATGAAAAACACATTTTATTTTAAACATTTATAGAGCCGACCTTCAAAAACTTAAGTCATTTTTAGTAGTACTCAACATAAATGTGCTTCATCCCGCAAGCTGTTTCCAGGGAATTCCACAGAGAAGCATTTGAGGACAGAATTGATCTGAATTGGCTTTGCATCCATTTCCTGATCTCTAAAAACAACTGCAGCTCAATCTCAAGCAGTGAACTTGAACATGGTTTCTGCTGTCCGGCTGTGGGTTGATCCTGTTTGTTTTTTCCTAAGGCGGAGCTCAGGAAGAAGGGCGTGGTTTAGAAATACAGTGTAAAGGACTAAAGTGAGAGAGACGGTACATCAGTAAGGGCCGTTTATAGGGATCATTTGAGTCTCTTATTTTTTTCAGACTTGACCAGATCACCGTGACTCTTCTTTTGCACAGATCAGGAAGACTGGATGCGATAAGATAATTTTTTTTTTTTTTTTTAATTCAGAAAGAGAAGCCAATCAGGTGAGCTCTGATTTACAGCTGTTCTTGGATTCCCACATTTACTAACTAGACATTGATTTGCTCATTGTGATAGCCATGTCTGTTAAAGTACTGAGGTCATATTTTTAATGAATGTTTTCGCACCTTATGTTGGAAGGAATATTTCATATTTGGCTCCATGTGTTGCTTTCCGTTGACTCTAATCCTCGTAGATCAAACATGGCTACTCACGATACTGATGTCCACACAATGGCACCTGAGATGCCAGCCATGTTTGACGGGATGAAGCTGGCGGCAGTGGCCACGGTGTTGTACATCATAGTCCGATGCCTGAATCTGAAGAGTCCCACTGCCCCACCGGACATCACGTACCAGGACACGCCTCTCAATCGCTTCCTGCTCAAGTCCTGTCCTCTCCTCACAAAAGAGTAAGAGCCACTCAGTCCCACTTCTCAGAACGCCACAAAAATGAGCAGTTAAAAATTTTGTTCTCAGTTTAAATGTAAATGTAACTGAACTGAAGCGACGGTACATTTTATTTCACTGGTCTTTTAGTGAAATAAAGTGTGGGAGAGAAATGATATTCCCTTTAGTAGCTCATTCTGATTACTGTTGATTTTTATGGTTTTAATGTTCTGTTACAAAAGGCAATACGGAACTCTTACTTCAGCCTTGAATGGTTCTCTTAATATAGCCTTAGAGTTTGTTTATAGAGAGCTTGCGTTATGTTTATGAGTAAGACGTTCGGTATGTCCAAGCTTTGGGGGCAGTTAAGTGTTACCGGGCATGCATTTATAACTTACTCCGCTGGAAATGGGAGTTAAAGTTGGAGTCAATATACAGTGCCCCAATGAGTGTTTCTGTTTTGCTCTCTGTTTCGGGAGTGGTGATATTCGCGTACTTGTGTCCATGCATTTTTAACATGCGTTCATGTGTTTAACTATCTCGGAGATGTCCTTTAAATCGTCACACCTCAAGCAGTGCCTTTGTTGTAGCCACCCAGTCCCACATAGGAAAACTGCTCAGCATTGTTATGTAACAACACTCAGGACTATGGGATCAGTAATGTGTGAGGTGACTGCACAGTTATTATTTCACTGGTACTGAGATTATTATTGGCTGAGAAGATTCAACTGTTAATGTATAACAGCCCTATACTTCATTGGAAACAATCCATTTAGTCTGTAATTTATTTCCTCAAGTAACTACCTGCTTATAGAATGTCTTGTAGGCTAAAGGTCAGGTCAGGGTAGGGTGGAGAAGTTAAATTTCCGCTGTGAAGTGCATCATACGCTTATCAACACACTGCAATCAAACACACCTTTGACGTAAAATGTTCAAAGTGTCAGACAACATGGCTGTGATTGTCTGATTCTGGTCACGGTATCTGCTCTCTCTGATGCTCGATACCCATTTTCAGACGCTGGGGTGCTTGAACAAAGGAACTGCAAATAGTGTGCATGGAGAACATCTTTAATGGGGCAAATTTAGCTTCTTATTTTCTCTGATTACCAATCACGGCTGGCCTTCACTGGGAATGGTCCTCTTGTTTCATGAGTTATTCTGTAGCTGTGATTTGTGTTACTTATACCTCAGTGTCCCGACTCTTGTCCCATGCCTTTTCCTAGCTGAACTTAAAATAATACTAATCGTGGTTATGATTATTAATTATGAGTTTTTACACTAAATGTGCCCTGAACTTTATTTTCTGGTTGTACCTGTTATTTGATCGTTTTGAAAAGCATCTTACTTTTGATAGTAGGTGAAGCAGTGGTCTGATGTGTTCTGGCTAAATAGGTTCCCAGAAATGGCAGGTCACTACTTGACTATTTAAAAAAATGACATTTAAATACATTAAAACAAGGAACCTCTTCCATAATTTTTATTAATTGTGTTATGTTAAACTGGCATATGGATGCACAGTGTGTATTTCATTGTTTTATACGGGTGCATTCTGAGATGAGCAGAACAATGTTTTGTCTCAGGCTTACAGCTGGGGTTATGCAACTTTAGTCCAGGGGCGAAGTGAATGATGAGATTGATGTGCTGGTTTGCATAAGCAGTGATGTAGCTGTGGACTTTGCTCACTGCATACGTTTACTGTAACAGCCATCCTCTGTTGGATCAGGCTGCCCTTGGCTATCTCTGCAAACAAGCCCTCTACAAACTCTCCCTGTGTTTAATTTTTATAGTGCTTTTCCGTGGGAGGATTAAGATCTTCTAATGGTTTGATACAAAAAAACGTTCTGTGAATGATTACGTTAAAAATAGTAAATTATTTAAAAATGAATAAATGTGTACATACAAAATATGTTAATATGTTAAAAAGGCTTATTTGGCTGGTAGATTCATTTAAAATGACAGGAAATAGTTTTAGGAAACCAATAGATATTTTTTTCTCACAGTCTCCATTCTACTGCGTACCAAGATCACTTGGGAGCCATAGTTTTGATTCAGTGTGCAAAACCTGTGCATTCTGTTACTTCAGAACCTATGACATAATTACACAAACATTTATTCAGAAATAATTAACATAACTAAAATTAAAGTTCAAGTGTCCATTTTTACTAGTATTGCTGTAAAAACTCTTAATTATTAAGTATATGAAAAAACAGTCTATGTTCATCACAAAATATTTCCAGTGATACACCCTGCTCTTCTTCCGCATGGTTCTGCATAGCAGCGATAGTTTGTTTTGTCCTTCAAATCTGCTCTAGGGAATGACAACTGAGCAGATGAGGAAATATAGTGTGCTGTCAGGTTTCAGTTGACATTTGTGTTTCGTGAAGCTTAAACTAGCATGAACAACACAAAGTGCACTACATGGCCAAAAGTATGTGGACCTGCTCATCAAACATCTCATTCCAAAATCACCAGCATTGTTACAGAGTTGGTTCCCCCTTTGCTGCTATAAGTTGCTGCTCCTCTCTTCTGGGAAGGCTTTTGACTAGATGTTGGAACATTGTACAGTTGCTCAGCCATGGGTGCCCATTTCATTAAGCTTCCAACAAACCGTTATTGTGCTGATGTTGCTTCCAGAGCCTCTGTAGTTACAATAGACGATGGGCAGACGATTTAAACTTTATACTCTGCTACTTCTACTCTATGAGTTTGTGTGGCCTACCACTTTTCGGCTGAGCTGTTACACTTCACAATAACAGAATTTACAGTTCATCGAGGCAGCCTGGTTGGAAATTTGACAAGCTGACTTGTTGGAAAGGTGGCATCCTATGGCGTGCTGTGTTGAAGGTCTCTGAGCTCCTCAGTACAGGCCGTTCTACGCCCATTGTTAGCTCTGTGGAGTTTGCATGGCTGTGTGCTCGATTTTATACACCTATTAGCAACAGGTGTGGCTGAAATAGGCAAATCCACTGATATGAATATGTGGTGTCCACATATGTTTTGGTTATGTACTGTATCTCGTTAGGAAGTAGCTTAACAAAGAAACCATTGTTGTCATGGTTCTCACGGGAATGGTAAGTCAACTTCAAATTTCTCCAAAACCGAATTGGACAACAAAAAGGATACTTCCCTTGGTCATCAAAGAAATACTTTCCTCAGATCTTTCTGAAAGCACCGTTTGCCATTGTTCAGTGGTCCCAGAGATCTGTTTTAGCCAGCACCTATTGTTGTTGCGGTTGCATACTTGAATGTATCTGGCTTTTGGAATTTTTTCAGAATGTCTGTGGATTTTCCTGCAGTCCTTACATACTTGTGTTTTTGTCTTAGGTATATTCCTCCCCTTCTTTGGGGCAAAAGTGGGCACCTACAGACGGCTTTGTATGGGAAGATGGGGCGCGTTAGTTCACCCCACCCTTATGGGCATCGCAAGTACTTACCCATGCAGGATGGGGCCACTGCGACCTTTGACCTTTTTGAACCACTGGGGGACCATCGAACAGGAGGTAAGGACATGAGAAATGTAACACGGGGAAATGCAAAATGTGTTTCAAAGGCAGTTTGTTTTTGTGTTGTAATTCTGTGTAACTGTGTTGAGATGCAGTTCTCTAAACCTAAGAACTAATGCAACTGGGAGTCAGGAAATGTTGTCTAGTATGAATTAAGAAAGGAACTGCCTAGTCACATGTGTAAGAAAAGGCATTACTTAGGTCACTGGCTCTCAAATCTTTTGCTGTAGGAAACTAAATGTAATGTAAATCAACTTTTTGGTAATAAATGGATATGAAAATTCTGGAGCCGAACTGAAGCTATACAGCTATCTTGGTTTACAGCAGTTTTTTTTTTTAAAGACATGCCCAGTTGCTTGTCTGCTGGACAAACTGACACAATGTAGTGGAAACTTTGTATGCTGACTAGCTGGCTCCCTTATTGTAATTTTTATGAAGCGGTGATACTGATATACTGATACTGATACAGTCACATGGAAGAGAGAATCCCATCACCTGGAAAACCCCTACTTATTTATGGGGAGCACTGCATTTGGTGTAGTTGGAAATTTAACACCCAGATTGGCTGCTAGTGTATGGTAAATTGCCATATGAACAAATCGTCTGTTATGTAAGCCTATTTAGTTTTAGTTTGCTGGAGTGGACCCGAAGCAGAAGGTTTCCGGTTTAATTGGATGGGCACTTCGCAGGTCTATTTATTCAGGAATTTCAAAAGCACTGCATGCCTGTTTATTCTTCCTCAAAGACACAGTTCACGTAATATGTGGTTTCTTGTTCTGGAAAATTATTATTATTTGCTTTACCTTTGAATCTAGTATAGGTCCAAACATTGGGTTGTTGCCTGTTCTGTGATTACTGGCTTAGATTTCCATTTTTTAGATTTCCAACTTTACTTTCTGCTTTTTGCATTTTTGTTTTGTAAACAATATTGTTGCTGACCTAGTTAAAGGGAAATAAATTGCATACCACACTGAATGTTGTTTTGGTAATGTAATTATACAGTGGTTGTCAAGCATCCCGTGTTACCGATTTGGGTATTTACAAATTCCTCACTATGCAGTTATTTCTTTTTCAGACGATGTTACCATGGTTATATGTCCTGGGATCGGTAACCACAGTGAGAAGCATTATATCCGCACCTTTGTGGATTACTCTCAGAAGCAGGGCTACAGATGTGCTGTTTTAAATCACCTGGGAGCCTTGCCCAACATAGAGCTAACCTCCCCTCGCATGTTCACATACGGTAAGGCATTGTTGTGTTTAATCAGCTGTCGCTTTCATTAAGTGTATGTAACTTTTACACTAAGTACCAGTGCAGGTGTTTGGTGGACATAATGTCCGGATCGCCTGTAATTTTGATGCTGATGTGCGCGTTTGCGTAAGCAGTAATGTAGCTGTGGACCGTGCTAACGGCATCCGTTTACACAGCCTGTGTGTCCCCTGTTGGATCAGGCTGCCCTTGGCTATCTTTGCAAACAGCCACAAAGCTCTCCCTGTGTTTAATTTTTATAGTGCCTTTTCACGGGAGGCTTAAGATTGGTAATGTTATTGCACATGGCTTGTCACAACACGCTACATTGTAATAGCTTTAATACAATGTCTGTCATATTTGAAACTACATCTTGGGTGAAACTCTCTTTTTAATGGTTTGGCATCTTCTATTCATTCATTCATTTTATTTGAAAATGTTATTTTTAGCCTCGGATTCTACCAAACGATATTAGCATTAGTAAATGTAGGATAACTTTGGCAACAGACAAACAGAACTCTTTCTATGGAGGCAGAGGTGAGAGGAACACAGTCTGAGCCCTTCCCTTCTCTCCATCCGTGCAGGCTGCACCTGGGAGTTTGCAGCCATGGTGGGCTACATTAAAAAGGCCTTTCCCCAGACACAGCTCATTGTGGTGGGGTTCAGCCTGGGTGGCAACATCGTCTGTAAGTTCCTGGGAGAGAACCTCACCAACCAGGAAAGGGTGCTGTGCTGTGTCAGTGTGTGCCAGGGCTACAGTGCGCTCAGGTGAGCAGTCCCTCCCCCCCCCGATAGCCATCCTTCTCACCCGGTGGTGATACTTTGTTTATGTATAAGACAATTTACAATATATTGCCTGATAAATGGCAGTACTTGTTTCTGACCTGCCCTGATTACTGGGGCTATCCTTGGAGTTCTTCCTCTATTCTGTAGCATCTGTCTTTCTACAGCCAATCATGTTCTCTTCACCCCCCCTATTCTGATTGGATAGGGTTTTAAAGTGGTTGTACTCTGTGGGCTGCATGTTTTGACGGTCTATTTTTACTGTGTCGCTCAAGAAATCAATAGCCTAGTTGTGGGACACGCACACATTTTGTTGTTCACTGTAAATGACCAGCATTTTTTGGACATTGCCTCTGCCTGCTGTGAAAGGTGGCCTCTTATTGTTTCATTAACCTCACCTTTGTGCCTCTGTACTATGCCTTCCTGCCTAGCCACAACCAGGACCATACCCAGTAGTACTTTGTCTGCTAACAGTTGTTGGACGTTTTCAAAGGGGGTCAAGCAAGGAGATGGCAATTCCCAAAGGCAGTAATCTGAAGTCTATGTCAATTGAACTGCACCCATTTTTCATAGTTTAAATAGAAATATCTTGAATATTATAGAATCACAATTGAATACATATTTAAAAATGTTTAAACCACTGTTTTAGTGGCGACAGGATAGTACATTGCTTAAAAGCAACAGACGGTAAACTAATCATTATAGCTGGTATTAACTTATGTCCGTCCTTAAATACTGAATTAATTTTAAGGTTATTAATTTTTCTTATGGCACAAACCTGCTCTTACCAATGATCACACTACTTTCACCATAAATTGAATACAAGTATAAATGTAGTAGAAAAATGAAAAGTAACACCATATCCTCCTCTGGAAATGAATGTTGGAGATATTTTGGGAATGTGACTAAGCAGTCTGGCATTTGTTGAGGTGTGTTGGTTGGGCCTCTGCTTCCCTGCCCCTCACCCCTTTCATCAGGGATTTAAAATCTTCTAGGGTGTTCACAAAAAAGTGCTGTCGTCGTTGGACTACATATTATTGTCCTTTGTGCTGTTTATGTAGGGTATTGCAACCATCCTATTTTTGTCATCGCTGTTGCTCTTTGCCCCATCTGTTGATTGTACCGCTAGGCCATGTGCAGTCCGATATGTACGTAGTTTCTCAGATGCCTGTTCTATCGGTCAGCCACATTTTTGCCTTAATTTCTTCTACTCATGTTATGGTCACTTTTCGTTTTTATAAGTACAACAAGGCAGAACCCTCCGGTAGTGTGGCTGGTTTGAGAGTGGAGCAGCAGGCATCGTTTGGTGAGAATCCTGTTTGTGTTTTTACTTAGGGCCCAGGAGACCTTTCTGCAGTGGGATCAGTGCAGAAGGTTCTACAACTTCCTCATGGCGGACAACATGAAGAAGATCATCCTTTCCCACAGGTACTCGTAGCCGTGAGAACACTTTTTTTTCAGGACTGATATATGAAGTTATAACCATGACACACATTCGTGACAGTAATCTTGTCTTCCATCTAATTTTAGTGGATGGAATGTAGGTATCCATGGTAACAGAAATTAATGTTGGTGGTAGTGAATGACTAAGCTGGTGGTTCCCAGACTTTTCTTTTCACACAACCCAATATTGGTTAAAAAACCAAACCGGTGTGACCCCCCCCCCAGCAATAAACAGGTTATGTCATTTAGTGTCACAACACAAAAAAATGAACTCACCAGGTTTAATGAAAGGATTTAAAGGTTTCTTGACTTTCCTTTTTTGCATTTTTTGCAAAAAGCTAAATCAGTTTTTAATAAGGTATAAAATTAATTCATGTATTATTTTTTTTTTTTCCCATGACCCCAGCCTTCGATCAAACGACACATATGGGGTCACAGTCCACCGTTTGGGAACCGATAGACTTAGACACGGAGTGCATTGTTGCCACTGTTGCTTGTGTACATGGAAAGGGTTAGTCTTGTTGTGCTGTCTCTGACAGAGGGAGTTTGTTTGGTGGGAGCTCAAGCAAGATGAAGGATGCTGATCTGAGCCGGCTGTTCACTGCCACTTCTCTCATGCAGATTGATGACAACATCATGAGGTAGGAACTGCAGTCAATGTAGCTGCTGTTAAAAGTAGTACAGGTTTCACGATTTTTATTTACTTTCTGTTCTAAATTTCCCTTCTGATGCAATACTGTTGGGTTATTACAAAAAAAAAACGTTTCACTACACTGAGCAATTTTCTGTGCCTTTAGCTCTCTGTCAATTTCTGTCTGGTAGAAAATTCCATGGGTACAGCTCCCTGAAAGAATACTATGAGAAGGAGAGCTGTGTGCATTACATTCACAACGTGAGTTACTTTCCCTTTTCACTTTTGCAATTGTAAGGGTCTTTATTCATATTGTCTTTTGATTATAAGGATTTGCATGTTATTGGAAAGCCATGCACATCTTTATGTAGAATATTTCTTGGTAAGCATTGGCAGTTAATATTGTGGCGGTGTAGAAGGGATTGATCATGAAGTTTGTTGCTTGACTTGAATGCTTTTGGTGCTGCTGTATTGGTTTTCATCTGAGAAAGCTAAGGATTGGGAAATGATTACTAGAGGATTTTGGGCTTACATGAAAAAGGATTTTATACTTGATAAACATTGTCTGTGTCTGGAACAAAGTAATCAACTGGAAAATAATAATACCCTGTAAGGTCAGGGCATTTTAGGGAGCCCCAATGTCTGGTTTAATCTTTTGTCGATGTCTGCTCCAGGTAAATGTCCCGCTGCTCCTGGTAAACTCTGCAGATGACCCCTTGGTGCACGAGTCCCTGCTGACCATCCCCCGCACACTCGCAGGTACTATTGTGACCCGCGTCCCTTTTTTACTGTGTTATCTGTTCGCTCCTCTGTTTCCAGTCCCTGCGCAGAGTTATACGCCTGAGTAGCCCTGGACAGGTGGAGTTATTCCACATTGTTTTGGCAGTGTTTAGAATTTGAACAGAACAAATAGCAGCCTGGCTGGATATTTGGACTTGATTATTCATGGACAGCTGCCTTCAGTGGAACATAGGCCTAGCAGTGCAGAAACACAACTTGAAATGTCAGATCTACAACATATTTTTACTCGTTCTGGGTTTGCGAATTGCTGTCAAAGTAAGACCTCTTCAACAACTTTCACGGATTCAGTGGAATGATGGAATTTGTTGCATTGTGTTAACACCTGAAGGGTTTCTGGTGTGCTTGGTAAACTACTGTTACAAAAGCATTGCTGAGCTTGTTGAGGTTCCTTCAAGGCCCTTTCATACTGACCTCTTATTTTCTTAGCCAGCCATGATTAAGAGCCACACCCACCCATCTGTGCTGGTGTGTAATTTTAGAGTGTATTTTTAGAGATGGCAGCGTATAGACTGGTATTCCTGTTCCGGCTCCTCCTAAAAGCACACATGCCATTTAGTTCCCAAAGAGCCCACTGTAATTCTGGCTAATAGAATGGTTATGACTGTTTGTTTGCATGGTGGCTGTTTTCCTGCCAGGATTCAGTGATAACAGAGGGCATGTACAGAACGGACAGCACAGGACGCTTGTTTGCAGGCTTAGGCCAAGTAGAAGGAATGAAACCTGGGACATCATCCGGATGCCAGGCACGACCTAGTCCAGGAATTGCTCAGCAAGGCTGCAAGATTGGCAGAATCACCATCCTGGGTCGGGATGGTGATCTTTTTAGGTCCTCGCTTAACCGCCGCGACTTCCCGGCACCTGCAGGGTCACATTACTGTCGGGGCGAGGGGCTGCTGTGCGTTAAATGAGTGTTTTAAATGAGCTTTAAGATGGGTGGAGGTATTCATGTACATCCTTCCACTTTGACCCTGTTAGTGGTTGTAGAGTGGTAGGGGAGCTGAGATGCTTAATTGGTGATTCAAAATTGGAGTTAAAATATAAAAAAAAAATTGGCAATTCCATATAAATTAAAATAAGCCAGGAACATCTCAAGTTCAAATTTAGTTTCTGTTACTGTCTTTCCTGCTGTATTACTGTTTTTCTCTCTCACTTTCTTTTACATGTTGGAAAAGGGCCCTCTTGTTCAGGTAACCCATCTCTAATTTGGTCTTGCTTAGACAGTCGTGTTGAATTTTTCAAGGCCATGCGATACCACCTGTGCCTTGATAGAGGGTAACATTAGCGCTGCGACGTCTGCAAAGGCGCCAGTTTGCAATATAGTGCTGTGTCAGCTGCCCATAAGCTTTGATGAATAAAATGAGTGGTGTCTATTTCCTGTTTTCCTCACGGGCCCCTAGAGGAGACCTCTGCTCCCACTCCTCTCTCCCTGGGGGCACTTGCTATTTTGCACGGTCATGCAGATTATGTGGAGCACCAATAGTTACTCTGCCTTTTATAATAATGATTTGGTACTCCAGGGCATGCAACTGAATTGCCTCATTTGCCGCAGAAGGTTAACTTGCATAAGAGGATTGATACTGGCTATCAATTAGACCATTTGTGGCCTCATGGTTAGCCTTTATTTCTTTCCACCCTGGATCTCTCAGCCTTGAGCAGCCTTTACCAGTCTTTACCAGTTCAGGCTTTCCCTGGTGTTTGCTATGGGCCACGCCTAGGCTGCAAGGACTGAATAAACAAACAACTGAGTGCGCCAGCTGTCTGTGTACCATGATGTCGTTGCACATCCCGTTACAAGGTTAATGCTATATCCAAAGCTACAGTGCTTATAGGGTTATTCACCTCTTTGGAGTTTTCACACAAGCTGAAATCTTGATGCATTTAAATGGGATTGTTTTTCTTTTGAGCTTTGTAACCTACTCAAAACTTTCATTCGATAAGTATTCACCCCCGTTGCTATGACACTCCTAAATAACAATTGGTGGAGTGGCTGTGATTTAGCCAGATACTGCGGACACACAGAGCACCAGACACCTAGACCTGCATTTTCCTCCGTTCGTTATTATTTCCGGGATGGCATTGTTGGCAACGTTATGATTTAGTTACAGGAAATATTTTGCATATTAGGTTTTTTCTAGAAATAACAAATTGCATGTTGGGAACTACAGCATTCCGTGGTTGAATTGAAACCATGCATCCAGAATGGCTCATAGGTCCTGTATAGAAGAGCGGCGAGTAGGAAGCCATTTCAGAGGCTCATTTAATACCCCACTTAGACTGAAAAGATGTGGCAAATGTTTCGGTCCGACTAAACAAAAATGAAATAATTTGGTCTAAATGCAAAGTCATAAGTACTTCACCCATCCCTACTGTGAAGCATGTTAGTGGTGGTATCATATTATGGGGATTATTTTAATCAGAAGGGATTGGGAAGTTGATGTGGGTAGAGGGCAAAATGTATGTACAGGAAAATCTGCAATATACCTAAGATTGGAATGGAGATTCGCCTTCCAGCACAACAATGATCCTAAGCACACAGCCAAATCAACAGAGGGTTTGCTTAAAAACAAAGTGAATATCCTGGATTGGCCCAGCAAAAGCCTGGACTTAAATCCAGTAGAGAATCAAGAGCAGCAAGACTTTGAGATTGTTGTCCGCCAATGATTCCCATCCTGTTTAACAGAGCTCGAATAAATTTCCCAGAAGAATGAAATTTTGCAGATCCAGATGTGCCAACCTGGTAAAGACTGAGCCCAAAACACTCACAGCTGTAATTAGTACCAAAGGTGGTTCTACCAAGTATTGACATAGTTACTTAAATAACTAGGTTTTTTCTTCTATCATTAACTGTTTCATAATAAAAATGATCTTGCCCCTTCAAAGATTGAGTAGTTTATGTAGATCGAAAGGGGTGGAAATATCCAGTCAAGATTTCAGGTTGTAACACAACCAACTGAAAATGTCCAATGGGGGTTAATACTTCCTGTAGGCAATGTAATAGTGTTTTAGCCATTGCAATTTTCCTAATAACCCAGATTATTTGGATTAGAATTTTGATATTAATGTCAGTCTTTCTTTGGACTATAAACTTTCCCCTTGCAGGCAACTGACACACAAGATCAGGCATGTGCAAGTTCCTGTTTGAGTTTCACCCAGATCGTTTTTGCTTTATCTTTTCAGCTGTTGTGCCCACTAGTGGGGTGATAGTGAGTATGCATTGCTGGTGTAAGGGTAAAGAAATGGGTACATGAAAATAGTTGCATGCCCTTGAGTCTGGTTAACTTTGCTGAGTTATTACTGATGGTAGGAATATTGTGATGCTTAAGCTGTAAACAAGTAGTCATTCTGCTGTTGAGAAAAACCCACAGAGATGTGGGGGAAGATGGCGCATGTGGTAGGAACACTTGACCTAGGAAGATGCAGTGGGTTGTTTACATGCAAATACTGAAAAGCAAAAAGATTGATCATTCCGTTTCGTCTTCTCAGTTTACATATTTCACGTTTTCGCGCGGTTTCGTGCCGCTCACGTTTGCGTGCGGTTTACATGCTGCATTCAAGCAGGAAACATGCTAACAAATTATATGTGTGTGGTAATCAAAGCTAGGACTGTTGAAATTTTTGGGGGAAAAACATGCATGATAATTGGCCCAATTCACTGAAAATGGTGACAGAATGCGTTCATTTAAAAACCACAAATTACTTCAAAATGTTGTCAGATATAGCTTATTGTCTTTAATATTATACCTCAGTGAAGGACATATTTCCTTTCAGAAGCCTGTATGTTATTGTGATTCTAACAGTCATAGAGTACACGCTAATGTGTCAGGCTGTGGCTGACCGAGAGAGTATTTTGTTTATAAAAGTCTCATGAAGAATTTGGCTTGACTATTGAGTGCTGAGTTGTGCAAAAAAACAATACTGATTGGGGCTTAAACTGAATTGTGCTTCACCAAAATAAAAATTTGCTGTTATACCCTGCTTCTGTCATCATGGGTCACTGGTACATGAAACATGATCACATTGTGTGGTAATAGTCCAGTTGAACCTTGCATTTAAACAGCCCCTTTATCAGCAGTCCAAATGGAATGCATTGCCTTTTTATCCAGGTATATCATTTTCTCCCGATTCAGCTGTGCCTTTGCTTTGAGAAATATCTGTGCTGGGACTGACCCCTACTGCCTCTGTCCCTCTGTGCTTCTTACAGAGAAGAAGGAGCACGTGATCTTTGCCCTCACGCTGCACGGGGGGCACCTTGGCTTCTTTGAGGGTGCTGTGCTGTTCCCCCAGCCCCTCACCTGGATGGACAAAGTGATCGTGGGCTACGCCAACGCCATCTGCCAGTGGGAAAAACAGAAACCGCCGTGCCAAAGGGGGCTCCAGAGGGAGACTGACTGCTCCGAGGGCAACCCCTAACCCGCTCTCTTTCCCCACCCATTTTACGCCTCCCTTTCCTCACTAACTGCCGTCATGACTACCGCTGTACTTTGCAGTTTCTTCTTACCTGTATTATGCTTTCTAAAATTAGTCAAAAAATGGAAAGCCTTTGAGCTGCATACATACAGAAACTGAGGTGGGAAGAACAGCAGAAGGAAAAAGGGAAGACTGAAACGTGAACATGGCCAAAGATTTGTGACAAGGGAACACAGTCAACGTTTCTGGAACGTTTCTGGGAGTCGGGATATGAAACGCGTAGACATGCCAGTAGTTGGACGAACTGCC
>JAOYSI010011780.1:0-40325 GCA_025775065.1 Hiodon alosoides | reverse complement strand
GACTGCCATGAGAACTGTATGGAGAACAAGCACGACTGCCATGAGAACTGTACCGGAGAACAAGCACGACTGCCATGAGAACTGTACAGAATACAAGCATGACTGCCATGACAACTGTAGGGAGAACAAGCACAATTGCCATGAGAACTGTACAGAATACAAGCACGACCGCCATGAGAACTGTACATATAACAAGCACGACTGCCATGAGAACTGTACAGAGAACCAGCACGACTGCCATGAGAACTGTACAGACAACAAGCACGACTGCCATGAGAACTGTATGGAGAACAAGCACGACTGCCATGAGAACTGTACCGGAGAACAAGCACGACTGCCATGAGAACTGTACAGATAACAAGCACAACTGCCATGACAACTGTACAGACAACAAGCAAGACTGCCATCACAACTGTATAGACAACAAGCACGACTGCCATGACAACTGTACAGACAACAAGCACGACTGCCATGACAACTGTACAGACAACAAGCACGACTGCCATGACAACTGTATGGCGAACAAGCACGACTGCCATTACGGTTTCTCACATTGTGTTATTCATCATCAACAACAGTCAGAGCGTTACCCTCATTGCAGCTCCCGTGACTTTGGAATTATACATGCCTCTCACCTCGAAAGTCATTTCAACAGATTTATATGACAAGCCTTTAACCCTCCAAGTGCCTAACTGTAATCCGAAGACACCCTGGGGCATGTAACTCAAAATGTGATTCTCCTTCTGCAATAGGATGAACTACATCATAGAACAAATGAAATACTGTCCAGCCTGAGGACAGGGCGGTCGGCGCAAGGGTAGAGGAAAGGACATTAGATCACTGGGGGACTCGCAGAGTTCAATCTCATATTTTTCACAACTCTTCCTGCGAGCACACGCACATAACCCATCAAACATCTTTGATGTATGCCCTTCCGCAGAGAAATACAAAACAAAATTTCATTTCAAGAGGAATAAATGTTTTACTGAATGAGATCGCAGCTGCTCCAAACATTTGAGTGACTGTGTGGTTTTCCATTTAAAGCAGCATTTCCATGGCATCTCTCCATCGTTATTTTATCATGAAAACTGTACCGTACACATGCCTTTTAAAAAGGGCTTGATTTCTTCCTGAAAAGAACGATCATTTGGGAAACCATGGGAAAATGTTTGATTACTTTTACGGATTCCGGCACATGTTACATTTCTATGCATTTCTAATTATTTAAATATAACAGCAGAACCAAAGTGATTTAAAAAGAAAATGTTATTCTCCTCACTGCGTTCTGGCAGCACAGTAATAAAAAGGCCTTTGCAATCAAGGACACCTCACCAGTGGCGTACTGCCTTTGTGCTGCAGAAGACATGGGCCTCATTCATGACTCAATTTCTGAGGCGGGGGGAAGGGCCTGGTTTGCATATTCTCACAGTCCATTTTCAGCAGATTCAAATGTAGGTGTGAGAACGACGGTGCACAGTGTACAAGCAGTCACTCGACTGTGCTTGTGCATAGACACTTTGCACTGAGCGTGAGGATACATGCAAATAGAGGACGGCTTTGGGAGGTTGCATGCAATGACAGTTTGGAGGGACTGAGAGACATTGTTTCCCTAAAGGGTGAAAAGGTTATGTGCCGGTAAATTTACATGTTTCGTTTTGATAATATTAGATGCACTGAATAACTAATGGGATTATCAATTATCCAGCCCTTTTATTGTTGGCAGTACTATGATGGTTGCTTAGGCTTCATTTTTTAAACTACAAGCAAAAAAATAAAATAAAATCCCCTTTCTGCTCTCTCTCCTAACTGTGCAGCTTCTTGGTTATCTTGTGAAGGTGTCCCTCTAGTGGTCATAAATGGCTCTGTAGCGTCCTGCTCTTTATTTTAAGATAAAAATACGTGGCTATTATTTTTTTACCATTTTTATGCATTTACCTAATTATAAATCAGGGAACCTGATTATTAACAAAATAATATGAATCTAGAATTCAAGATGTTGGACATAATGCATTAGTTATTTACAGATTTGCTGGTCAAAGGGTGAAAATATGCATGCAACAGAAATTTTGGTCAAATTTTTGGTTTGGTCCCAACCTGGGCCTAAAAACAGCACATTCAGATAGGATCATTCATAGTGGACATGAAAGGCAGCGATAGGCCAGAACAGCAGACATTCTGGCAGATATGCTCTTCTGTGCCTTAAATAAGAAAATTATTTGTGTGGAGAATTCAGGGCGAATGCACCAAATTACCAGGACAGACATCGTTTCAAATCAAAATGAGGACCTAAATAGGAAAAGGCACACCAGCTGAGCTATGAAATTCCCATTTTCTTTCTGATCTGCAACAAAAGACGTGCTGAACTAATAATTTAAGAGGGCAATTTTTTTTTTTTTACTGTTTACTGAAGAGGTCAGGTGGTGGTTTCAAGATTCCTCCAAAAAGCTCCAGCACTAACAATAATTATCTGTTGCTTTCAAAGTAATTCTTACCATCTAATGGAAATACAGCAATACCAGCCTTTGAGCAAAACGTTCTGCTGTTATATATATACACACACACACCTTCATCCTCACCTGATAACTTCAGTAATGGTTATTAAACTACCCTCTGCCATTTACATTTCAAATTCCTTGCTGACATCTATGTTGGGTTGTCGTGGTGATTCTCTATTTCCCATAAGTGTAAACCTACTGATGCTTTGAGGATAGTTACCTGACTTGACAATAATGGTTCCTTTCTTTGTGTTATTCTCAGCCCCTGCGTTATCGTTTATCTTCCCACTCTGTGTGCTCCACCTTTAGCTACCAAGAAAAAAAATATGACAGGCAGCTAACATGTTATTATGACATTTCCTAACTAAGTCCCATTCAAAACAAAGTGTTAAATGTGTCATATTTTTTAGTTACACCACACTTGTTTAAATGCAGATAATTATCAAGCTGTTTCCCACAACCAGCCATTTAATTGACCTTGTTGGATATTATCTCCATAAATGAACGCAGAACATCAAGAAGAAGGCTGTATGCATTGGCTGGTAATGCAGATTTTTTTTTGCGCTCGAAACCTCACTTGGATAACTCATTATTTTTCTTTGACAGGGAGATTTTCCCAGCGTTTTCACTGCATGTGCGCTTTGGAACAATACTATTTTCACGTGTGCATCAGAAACAGTATATAGCCTGTGACAGAAATGGGACTTCTTATATTCTCCTGTGGAGTCAAGGGGATCAGCATGACATCATTAGGGTTCACTGCTTTTGCAGGATAATGGTGCCAAGTGAAGTAAAGCGCTGGAGTCTGGCACCTCTGCCGCCTTCCCCCCATGCTGAGAAGGCAACAAGGCATTGGCTGTGAGATTGGCTACTGACTGGAGTGAATTGGTCTCTAACTGACCAAAAAATTGCCTGGGAACCACGTGTGCATGTGGGGTCGCAGCCAGACAGATCATACTTTTTAATGTTCTGAGAACTGCACTTAGAGCTGCTGGTCCAGGGGAAAAGAGGAGTCAGGGGCAGTAGTATTTGGAGGAAGCCACATTAAACCAAATTTCTTTCATCTATGAATACATACATTACAGTTCAAGATTGTATTAGGGACAACAGCATGGTCTATGGGACACACCAGGTCTGCTTCGTTTGGACCGCAAGAAATCATGAGAAGCACTATAAAAAAGTGAAATAAATTCTAGTAATTCATTTATTATATTCACAAGCAAAACACTTGGATACAGCTTTTATTGGTGAGCTTCATGTGCTGGAATGTTTTATTATTGCGAATAAAGCTAGACATAATGACATAATGGAATAGACATAGACATGCTAATAGACATAATGGAAAAATAAAAAATAATAAAAAATAAAAAGATGCGAGGTGCTTTTATATGTCTGAAGCATGCCAAACAAGATCTGGTTAGAGACTAGAGAGTCAATTCTCCCACAACCAAAAAGGTTTGTTTAACCTGTAAACTCTGTGCCTGTTTAAAAGAAATAAAAGACTAAATGAAAAGATATTAAAAAATTTAAAGGTAACCTTGTAATCTCACAAAATGTCTAGTTTTCTGTCACGTGAGCTTCAAGTAAATTCAATAAAAAAGCATTTCTTCTAGTCTAGAGACTACAGGCCTCAATTAATTTAAGGATCACAGGCCCAAACTAGATCCGAGATAAGAGGAAATAAGCGGCACATCAACATACAAAGAAAAAAATGAAATTATTGCACACACAACAACAATACCCTGTAGGGTGTTTTAATGTCTACCTTAACAGTCAGTTGTCTTGCTGGGTCTTCTTCTTTGACATCTATTTTGCATTAAAAAGCGAACCCGATGCAGAAGCTAATGTAAAGTTAGAGTTTGTAAAGTCATTTTATTAGAGATCATGTAACCAGGCTGCAGGTGCATGCCTATGTCTGTCACCTTTAGCCTTACATACATATACATAACCAGTGATACATAACCCCAGGCAGCACATGCAGGGTAGCTTAACTTACAATAGCTTTGATATATTCCAGACAAGCAGTTTTCTCCAAGCCATTAACCTGGTTGGGGTTTTCTTTAGCAAAGCTGTGGTTTCTAATCGTCTCTATGCTCTGATTTCAGTCAAAACAGCATGTGATTTTAAACTTTCGCTAATTTTAAATGAACGTATTTAACACCCGGGGGTAGACGTGAAAAGGAAAACTTGTTGTCTCTGTAATGAGAGCTACGAATGTAGCAAATTGCACAGATGCATCACAACTGTTAATGTTGTGAAGTGTTCAGGTACGTATCTCAGAAAAAATTGCTGATCATTTCATACCTCTGAACAGCATGACAAATGACACTGGCATTCTCGCAACAGTAGTGGAATCATGTAATCGGAGAATAAAATGTAACACAGAGGAAAGCCTTTTTGCAATCTTATCATCCTGTACTAGATGCCTAGTTTCAATAAGACACTGGAAGACATGGTTATTAGCAGGCTGGATTTTCAGATAATCAGTTTTACTTCCCATCCTCAGCAAGTTAGAGTTGCATAGGAAATTGATATTCGGAAAGAGGTCATGATTATGGTACAACTAGTGAGGCAGTTCAGGTGAACTGTGCTGTTATAGAGGAGATCAAGTATGTACTTTCAGAGCCGGTCCTGACTTCCCTGGGGCCCTAAGCAAAATTCTGCTTAGGGGCGCCCCTACCTGACCCGTGATATATGTAAACCATGACACGAGGGGGAGGCAGGGCCCTTGCGTAATTTTGCGGGGCCCTACGCAACTTGCGTAGTGAGCGTATAGGGCCGCCCGGCTCTGTGTACTTTTTGCATGTGTAGATCAGAAACAAATGGAAAAGGACAAGTCAGACTGAGACTGAGGGGGAAATGTTAGATCACCAGTAACTTGGGAATAGGAATTAGGGTAAGGTTGAGAGGATGCTATTTTCAAATGTAAATTGCATGTAATGGTGCCGTTAAATGAATCTAACAGTATACAGTAGTCTTTATAAACAGAGACATAACAGTAAACGTTACTGTAATATGCACCGCATGATAAGAATTAAAGCTGTGACTGTTTTTATGACTGTTTGGATGACATCCACAGGTTTACATTTGGCTATTATAAACTGTCAATTTCATTTGTTTGATGGATTGCTCGGTTGTGATGCACGTTTATAGTTTGGATATTCATTCCTCTCTGTCTGACAGTAAAAAGGTAATTTGGTGCTCATAATTAAAGGGCTCAGTTGTCTTGATTTGCAAAATCATTCATCTAATAAGTTGTGTAACATGTTCGATTTTGTTAGTCTTATCGATTTTAAAGGCAAGTGCTATTGTGCAAAAAGTTAGGAAACTTATTTGGTCATCCCCGATCCAATTTCTCCACTTTTGACTTTGATCACTAATGCACTGTTTTTTTCTCCCCAGACCACAAAAAGCTAACTATCAAGAATGTGATTTTCGCTAAGTTTACTTATAGTTTTCTTCAGCTGTAGTGCAATTTAGGTGTATTTAGCAAGATTAAGAATTTCCTAGGATCTCGCTTGATTATATTTAGTAGTAGTTTTGGAGCATGACAATTTTACAGTAGGTGGCAGTATTGCACCTTCCAAACATTGGAAAGACGTTAAACCACCCCTCAGAAGAAAACAAACAGGGCGCCTTACTTCCTGTTGATGTCCAGTTTCAAGTTCTAGCCTTTGTTTGGATAAACCAAGAACGAATGTTTTGTCCAGTCCAAAGGGAAATTTCACTTTTTAAATGTCTGATCATTTCTTTATAGAAAGATCATATAGTTATGTAACATTAATTTTGGTATCACTAGTGTAAGTATGACAGAGGCACACAAATGCGAGAAAGGGAGATTTTGTTGATATTTTTTCTTATTTTGCCATTTAATTATAATTTTTTTTAGCAAATTTGCCACAACTAACTATTTCTTATGTTGGCATAATACAGTGTGGATGACAGTTGCCGTTCAATATTTACACAACCTGATAATTGTTTTTTTTTTGTTTTTTGTTTTTTTTTATATACCGTACAACAGAGTTCTCTTCAATAAAATACAAAAATGTGTGTAAGTTACTGCCGTATCGTGACGAAAATCGAGGCGCTGTAGCACCACCAGGCTGCCAAAATTGTATAATTGACTGGTTCGTGTCCAATACCCATGCCAACACGCACCAAGACAGGAAACTCAGACCAGAATGTTTTACATTTGGACCTCAATACATTTTCTCGCGCTTGAATTTCTATTGCAGTTATGTAAGCGTATATAAGCATTTTGCACAAAATGCATATATACTTAAGCTATAGTTGTACGTGAAAGGTTGCCAGTGCAAATCCCACCTCAGCCGTTCTTTCCTTGAGTAGGGCACTTAACCTGACTTGCTTCAGTAAATAGCCAGCTGTGGATGAAGGTAACAATTGTAATCTGTGTAAATCGCTTTGGATAAATGTATATATATATATATATATTTAAAACTGCACACCACTTTTTCGCAGGTAGCAGGTGTAACATGTTTCTTTTTATGAGTGATATAAGATACAAAATAAGAAAAAAATTAATTTTGGATTTTTTACCAAAATTCCCTTTGGATTTGTTTATTTGGACAAAATTAGCCTAACTGTCCTTGGTGTTACTGAACCTGCCTCTTTCCTTACTCGTAACGGTTCCCTTCTTACACCGATACATTTTAATCCTGACTTTCCTTTTGGTTATACAACGGAATTATTATCAAAAACAATGTATTTTAAATAGCTATATTTATATCTTCTTAACAACTCGAATGGTGTTTTACAACAAATTATTTGAAGCTTTATATGGATAGGGAGACTATAAATAAACACAATTCCCTATCTGTATATAAAGACTACTTGGAAGTTAATGAGGAAAAATATTTTGGGATAATTTACCGTGCATTTACTCTCGGGCCACTTAGTATCTAATAAAGTGATGGCGATAAAATCCACTATCTGGTTGCATTCATGGAAATTAGATACGCTCTGCCATGCCAAAATAGTGTAGTAAATGCAATGACAGATGGAATGCGGTTGGTCTTTCCCAAACATGAAAACATAAGCAGAATCGACATCGGAACCGGAAACTTCTCGCCCAGGTGAACTATTTCTCCCAGTGCTGTTCTCGGTGACTATCGGCAATTTACGTAGCCTCCCATCCCCGCAGTGTAACTCCGCCGGACGGGGACGGAGCATAAAGGGCTTTTCTTGTCGACAGCGTTGATTACATGAACGATGGTACCGAGAGATTCCGATCTGTAAAGGGTTTTTTGTAGTGAACACACGACGGGTTGATATGTCAACCCTTTCCTCTCACGCAGGTAGGTAACCGGACTTTATCCCTCGCCCCGTTCTTTCCCTGTGTTGTATATCAAGTTAGCTGATAGCTAGCTAGATGTTTATCCTGCACTGCGGCCTGCCCTAACCGTAAAACTAGGTTCCGTGTCCACCTTGCTGCTGTTGGTGCATTGTAGATTTGCTGTTCTTATCTTGGTCTAATATTGCAATAACCCCACATTTGAGGCATCTTAATAGTATTTGATCTTTGTTAGCTATATAACCAGCAATCGTTAATTGAATAGCTAACCTGTAAGTGACAGGCATTTGAGACTCAACCTGGGCGACTATTAAAAAAATGTTTAAGAAACGAGATGTTACGTTATCTAGATTGCTCTTTTGTTAATATTGACTTTGCGACGGAAATCAGGGGAAAAAATTCCAACACTCATTTAATAGATTCGGAAAGATGATACTCTTCAGTTAGCTACACTTGCGGTATGGGTGTTATTGAGTTGACAGGGAAATCCTGAGTGATACTGCTAGCGAGCCCATGCGTAATTTACTAAACTTCATGTATGCGTCATCCATCTAGCTAGCAAACTTTTTATTCCGGATTTTTTCCCTTCTATTTTCTAACTCGTATTAGTGGTAAATAAAACATGAGTAAGGGGCTGGAATTTTACTTGAGTAAGAACCAAACCTTTTTCTCAAGCTTTGTAATTCCGCACTGGACCCAACCCACTTAGATTTCACATTGCGTTATATTCATTTGGCAGACCACTGTTATCAATGTATCCGACCAACACGAAGTACACGACTTTCCATGTGAAATAAACGTGGTGCAAAAATAAACGGTACGCAACAACCCGGACTGCCTGTACACTAGCAGGGGAATTGAGTACTTCTAATGTAGTATGACTATAATACAATTATCAACTATTTTAGTAGCCTATCACATAAACGTCACTGAGCTCAGGTATTATTCCAAACCGCGTGATTGTTGTGAGATTATTATGACATTAATAAATAACGGTATCTCGAACCTCGTGTAATGTGAAGAAAGATGATTTTGCGCAATAATTTCAGTGCTGTTAATATAATGTATTTTTGTAATTGTAACCTGTATTAGTAAATCAAGTAGTTTATTTTGTAAATGGGCAAATACCAGTCAGAATATTTAGACAGTGTCGAGTTTGGGTTACAATAAATAAAAAATAAAACCAAACGCTAACGTCATCCAAACCTCTGCCGGGCAAACTTCCGGGTTGCTTTTGTTCTAGTCATAGTTGCATAGTTGTAATTGGGCGCTTGTCCGCGGATTATCTTTAAAAATGCGGTGTTCGGAATTTCATGATATGGGGCACTGCTTTTAATACCGTAGAATAAAATGAAACAAAGATGCCACTGCGTGAGATATCTTGAAAGCTCAAAAAGCTTATATATTGGATCACTTCATGTGTTCTTGTTTCATCGTGAGGACCTTATTTGGCATAAATTCTACAAGTGACAGAACGAGGCAGATTGAGGTGGATAACTACTGTTGACACATTGTTTTGGTTCCTGTTGGAATTTTCAAAATGAAATTATTATAAAAATATATCAGAAACCCTGGGAATCAGAAATAACTTACAAATATTATAAAAGAATAACTAATTAAATGATGGCTGCCAAAAAATGACACTAAAATATCTTAGGCCATCAAAGGACTTTTATAAGAAAGAGCAGGTGCCGTTGTTTAGCATCCCAATGATCCTTGGGATACTGAGTGTTTATCCCTTAAAAGACATATAGAAGTTTTATGTCAAGTTTGTATCCTGCTCTGGAAAGGCTTTCCCAGCTCATGAAGACGCTTCATGGTGTATTTTGTACATTAATTGACATTTTGAATGTAGAAAGCATAAGAAAGTAAAATGAACAATTGAGAGGAGGCCCATCTAGCTTGTAGGAGGGATTGTGAAATGCAAGTCTCTCTGATATGCAGAAAATTGGGAGACAGACTAAAATTAAAACAAAACTAACCCAGCAACAGATCACAAGCCGTATCACGCGCAGTGACGGCACAATCGGGATAATACCAATACTTCATCCTTTTCAACGTGAACATGCACAATTACTTAAGATTTAACGTGACTTAGCAGACTCAGGGTTCCTGCAACTGTCTAACAAAGTTCACTGTAACATATCATACAGCTTTTAATGATTCAATGTTTAAGTAGGCCTGCTCCCTCTTATCATTGTTTTAACCAGTCATAAGAGACTACAACTATGATAATTTGCTTTGAATTTTCCCCGAAAACTAAAACAAAATTGGAAATAATAAGTAACATATTATATGAACACATGCATCCTTCTATGGATAAAGCAAATAACTTTTGTACCTGTGGTGATCTGGTTTGCACAGCCATTAGTTAGCCACTGGATTTGGCAATTGGCCTCCTGCAGTTTCCAAACTTGCATGGTTTTTAAAAAAATGTATTTACTCATAAGCGTTACTTTGAAGTTCTCTTCGATGATTACTTTTTGGCAAATGCAGACAGCTGCTTTTAAAGCCCATCTGGTTTGTCTTCCTCCATTATTCATCACAACTGGCTGATAAATAAAATGTGCATGGTGGTAAGTATGAACTGCATGAAGTATGTGTATAGTTACACCCCTATGAAAAACACATTTTTAAGTTAGGCCTACATCTCTGGTGATGGAGCACTGGGCCCAAATGTCATCAGGAGTTGGAGAAGTACTGTTCAAGCTATTTAACCTAACCGATTGTTTAGTTCCTGTTAAAATAAAACGTCATATAAACACAGGATGAACTATGACGTTTATATATCGCCACACCTGCACTATTTAAAATGAACTTCAGTTTGCCATTTATTTATATAGACTATTCATGTCGCTACATGAAAACTGGATTTTCCTGTTTTGATTACTTTTCGTCCAGACTGTAAAACCAATCTGCAGAGCTTCAGCAGTTTAATGAATACATTAAGGGCAAGTGAACAGTATTATTATATCAGTGTTTATTTCTTTGCCGTCTCTGTCATTTTTGGTGATGCATTTTCGTGTCACGCCATGTTGGGGCATGCTGTCACACTTGAAAGTCTGATTTCCTGTTCCCCAGCGAGTTTTCGTGCTGTGTCACAGGTTGTTGTTGGATCGAGTAGAAGAGACGTGTCATGTACTCAGAGTGGAGGTCGTTGCACCTTGTGCTCCAGAGCGACCAGGGTCACCTCAGCGTCCTACACACGTACCCCTCTACGGTGGGGCGCGACGTGGCCAACGCCGTGGTACGGCCGCTCGGGGTGGCCCTCAACTCGCCTATAACGGAGAGCATCCTCAAAACGGACAAAGAGGTAAGAGGAAGTGTGGACCGGTTTTTGTTTAACAGGCTTGGCAGAGTCAAAACTCCTTTGATGGGTTATAAACCGATGCAGTTACCATTGCCATTATCTGTGTTTGTCGTTATGAGGGATTTCGACTAAATAACTTTATGTCCCGCTTCTGTCCTACACGGTGTATAGGTCCGCTTGTTTTAAGTTTGCAAATCCAAGCTGATTTTTCTGCCAGGAAAGTGGCAACTCTGATGTAGTAATTAGCAAGGAAACAAGTCTCTCTAAACTCCCTCTGTTTCTGTGAGAAATGTTCTCAGCTCTGAGGGCATTCCTTTCAGACATGTTATGTTGTAACCTCCAGAGCCATTGCCACAGAGTGCCGCATTCTCTTGTTTTCCCCCCTCAGTGTTGAGCCAATCATGGCCAGCGGATTACTCCTTTAGCACATTAGCGAGGCCTGGCAGATGAGTTAATTTGTGATAAGGCTGCTTGCCTGCACTTTTTCAGTCTCAGTCTGATTCCTGGAAACCATTTACGATCGTTTAGCGAGGACCATGTCTGTTAGGCTCCATTTAGCTTGCCAATACGAATGTGTAAGTGACCTCTAAATGTGAGTTAACTGAGTTTCCATTTGCGCGCAGGTCAAGTGGACAATGGAAGTGCTATGCTACGGGCTCTCGCTACCTCTGGATGGTGACACTGTCAAACTGTGTGTGGATGTCTACACAGACTGGATCATGGCTCTGGTGTCTCCTCGGGACAGCATCCCCCAGCCCATCATCAAGGAACCCAACCTCTATGTTCAGACCATCCTAAAACACCTGCACAACCTCTTCCTGCCCAGGTACTGCGGAATTCCTGCTCACGCGCCCCCCGTCCTCACTGCCATTGCGAAAACGGGTGGTTTGCCCTAACCCGTCCTCTTCCTCCTCCTCCTCCTCCTCCTCTGTTTCCATGGCAGGCCTGAGCAGTACAGCCCCAGTCACTTCCGCCTGTGCCAGCAGGTGCTGACGGCGGTGCAGAGGCTGGCCCGCGAGTCTGCCACCATGGCCCGGGACACCTGGGAGGTGCTGCTGCTGTTCCTGCTGCGCATAAGCGACACTCTGCTGGCACCACCGACTGTTGGAGGTCAATCACCCCCTGAATCAGTCCACTCTCATATGTGTTGCATGCTTGGAAAGGGCGGGGGAAACTTCAGGTGCCAGTTTTGTACAAAATATGGTTGAGAAAATGAGTTTAGAAATGGGTTCATCCTCAGCAAATATCTTCAGCTGAATAAATAATGTGACATAAATAAATAATGTAAAACACTAGAAGGGTTAAAGAGCTGCGTCTCTGCTTACAGTGATACTTTTTACTTTAATGAGAGCCCTTGTCTTTAAAATAGGGCTATGTTTTCTCAAGGCCGACGGAGACACTGTTGTGTAATTAAATAAGCGTTTATTCAGTCTTGTTGCAGGTTTTTGTGCTAATCTTAACTGCTTTGTTTGAAAGTCAACTGTCTTACTACAAAGATTTTAGTGTTATGTTTTTTAGAAGGTTGATTTTGCCTAAAATAGAATTGAAATGTTTTTAAAAGTATAATTAGGTCTACAATGTATGTCTTCTGTAGATTATGTTGCTATGTCCTGATGGCCTATGAGCCTAATGACCTAGGCTTGATGATATTTTTTTGTGGTATACAGGTGGCGAAAAAACTGCAACTGCTCTTTGGTTTTTGGACAAAGCGGTCTGCTTTATGTTACTGAGAGGCCTATTATGTTTCTCTTTGTGTGTGTGTGCGGTTTTAGGTGGGATAGCAGAAAAGCTGGCGGAGAAGCTTATCAGCGTGCTGTTTGAAGTCTGGTTCCTGGCCTGCACACGTTGTTTCCCCACTCCACCTTACTGGAAGACGGCCAGGGAGATGCTGGCCAACTGGAGACACCATCCCCCAGTGGTGGAGCAGTGGAGCAAAGTCATCTGTGCTCTCACTTCCAGGTAACCGTGGGAGCCTGTGAAAGCTTTCATCTCTGCTGCTTCGTTGAGTCTGGGCACAGCTGACGAATTGAGTTTGCACACGTGCGACGTTGGTGGAAAACGCAGAAACGGCATGCATGGTTCTTGTTTTCTCCTCTTAGACTGTTGCGGTTCACCTACGGCCCTTCGTTCCCTCAATTTAAAGTCCCAGATGAAGACGCCAGTGTGATTCCTGCTGAAATGGACAATGACTGCGTGGCTCAGACCTGGCTCCGCTTCCTGCACATGCTGAGGTAGGACCCGGTCAGGAAAAGGGTCCATCCTGTGTCCTCCTGACCCTTTCCCCACCCTTTCCTGTTTGTGCTCCGCGGATGACATCATCCTCGCGTGGAGTTGCGCGATCCTGGCCGAGTCTCAGGCTGCGTCGGCTGTCTTCCAGCAATCCGGTGGACCTGAGCAACCCTGGCCTGGTCAGCACCACGCCCAAGTTCCAGGAGCAGTTCCTCAACATCAGTGGGGTTCCCCAGGAGATGATTCAGCACCCCTGTCTCAAGCAGCTGCCTCAGATCTTCTTCCGAGCGATGCGGGGGATCAGCTGCCTGGTGGACGCTTTCCTAGGTACGGCCGTCTGCGGCAGGAAGGAAGCTCGACTGCTTCGTTTCCGTGTCGGAAATGTCTTCATGAGTGGCTGTAGTAACTGCCACTCTTAACTCCTCAAAGGGATTGGCTTCCGGGATCAGTTCTCTCAAGTGTTATTTGTTCCCCCCCATAGGTGTTGCACTGTCAAAAAAACAGATCCGTGAGAGGCTGCCCACTTACGGTATAAAACTCAATAACACTGCTGTAAATGTAGGGCTGGAGGGTTTTACTAACTCAAATTGCAGTCGATGGGTTTAGTTAAAATGAGTCATAAATCAACAGGATTGTGCTTTGTTTGAATATTAACTTCTCATGGTATCCATGTCACCAAAGTAATCTTAAAACATTAACATTAACGCCACAAATCCTCAGTTAATTCATACTGATCACAGAGGTCAAAGCTTTTCTATGAGCAAATGCATTACTGTTCGTTAAGATGGATTTGGGTTGGGTTTCTTCTGGACTAAATCTATCCATTCCGCGATGATGGAACAAAACCTTGTTTTTTTCCATTTTTCGCCAGTTTCTTCCTCTGCTTCCTTTCATATTTTGTCTGAAAATGTTATAAAGAATGTGCACCTATGCAACATCTTAAGCACCAGATACTTCACACAGTAATGATCACACATATCACATGCCTTAATTCCAAATTTTTCATTAAAGATCCAAAGACACCGGCATAAAGATTTAGTCTTGGACATAGTACAACAAAATTAAGGTAATGACAGAAATAAATGAATGACATTTCTGTCTGTTGATATAACTGCAATTTTAATACTCGATATAAAACTTCAATTTCTGACCATTATAGTTCTAATAACTATGATGTAGTTGTTATGACTTAAAGAGCAGAAGAAGCCGATTTCTTCTAGGAAGGTAAGAACTGTGTCTAACCTCTGGTCGGCTGGTATTTGACCGAGCAGAGGGAAACCCGGGGCCGGCTCCTTGACCCAGTGAGCCGAGACCAAATACAAAATTGGCTTTTCCAGCGGTGTGGGTCGCGTATGATATTTAAAAATTTGAATCCGTCATTAGGTTCCAGTAATATTGCAGCATTTCAGCTTTAAGGCCCTAATCTCTCCGGTAATAAACCTTGCATTCAGTAGGCAACGCACCTGCCTCGGTATGGAAAAGCTTTTTTTTCTTTTATCTTACGGGTTCCATCTATTAGGATACGGGTGTATCCTAATCGTCTTCACCGTTGATGTGGTGCATGGCTTCTCACTTTAAAGGAATGAGAAAGGTATGGCATGGACATGTTTCTTAGATGTTTTACAGTTGGGGTGGGGAAGGCAATGAGAAGGGGAACTCTGGGTCCACACACAGTGTCCGCGAACTCAAAGGGAACGCTGGTAGAACCTGCACACCATGGTTCTGATGGGACCGGACTGCTTTTGTCATTTTCTCTGTGTCTTTGCCCTAGGAATCTCCCGGCCCAGATCAGACAGTACCCCGCCCACCCCAGTGAACAGGCTGAGCATGCCCCTTCCTCCCAGCGCCACCAACACGACCCCCCCCCACAGCCGCAAACACAAACCCACCGTGGTCAACAAGACCATCAGCAAGACTTCCGCAGTGAGTCAAATTTCCAGCCAAAGGAGCTGGCATCACCATCACCACCACCACCACCCAGAAAGTGTCAGCACTCAGCAACCCATTCTGATCATCTTGACTCTGATACAACTGTTGAATAATTGTATTCCAGGTTCTTGCTTATTGTACTTTTAATAATACTCAAAAACTGTTTTTAGTCTAATTTTAATTCTGATATTTATTGAACATTAGCGTTTTTTCTTAATGATACATTTATCATTCAAGTGGCTTAGCTGGTAAAGGCATACGCCCAAACACGGACAGTGATTGCAGGATTGGATCTACACCATATTTCTAGCTACGACCAGAAGGCTGTGCCCTATCTACAGAGCACCACCCAGGGTTGGGTGGGAGGTTGTCGATTGTGATTTTCTAGATTTCTTGTTAGTCAGGCCTTTCAGCATTGCGGGTACCTTCAGGTTCGCAGTGCAATTGGGAGGACAGGTTTCTCCACCAGTGGTGTAAAATTTGGATGAGAAATGGGAAAATGACTAATCCTGATATTTAAAAACATTTTTGTATTGGTGTTTTATAGATCAAATTAATTAATGTATTCCTGTTTCCTCTCTAGGGAAGCACTGCACAGCCACAGAAAGCCTCTCAACAGACGTCCTCCACCTCTCCCCTGTCCAGTCCCAACCAGAGCGGTGCAGAGCCGCGGCCACTTCCGGCACCCACCAGGCCCAAAGTCAACAGTATCCTCAACCTCTTTGGCCAGTGGCTGTTTGACGCCTCACTGGTGCACTGTAAACTCCACCACGGGCTGGGCAAGGACCACAGCTTGACTGGTAAGGGCTCCCTTCCAGCTCAGGTCTCCACCCTCCTCTCCTCGCTCTACTTTTCCCCATCCGAGTTACCCCCACGCATCTGCTTTTGGCATCTCTATCTGCAGCGTTGGCAGGCCTGCGTCTGTTGGGTCTGTTACTCTGTGGTTACATCCACTCTCTTGGGATTGCTGAAAAAGCTGAGAAATAAAAATATGAGATACAGTATTACAAATATAATTACCATACCGATCTAAAGACAGGGGGTTGATGAAATAATTGAAACGCTTGATTTTGAAGGGTTTTTAAGTAACCAAATTGCAATTGAAAATAATTCTTTTTTCCCCCCATGTTAAGTTCAGTACTAATTACCAACATTTTTCCACTATAAAGACACAGTAATATGTGAGATTGTGAAAGATTGACTTTTTCGTCAGCTTGTCTCCCAGTTGATTAGTCTTAGTATGTGCGCTTCTGCGTGGATTCGTTGTTTGTGCCAATGCCATTTTGAGAGATGGTAAAAATTTGGGATCGACGCAGAAGTTTCATAGTTGTTTAACTGAAGTGTATGGTGAAAAGTTTAAGTGGCTTCCATGACTGTAGCCTTTATACAGTGCATGTAGCATTTAGCTGCTTAGGTCTCTGTGTCAGAGGTCCCTGCAGTCCTGCTGGACAGTACATGGGTACAGCTACAGGCATCCTGCCCCTCCCCTCTCTCTCTCTTCCCTCAGCCCTGGGCACTCCGGCCGGCGTGGAGATGAGAAGGAAAGGCTCCCAGATGACCGCCGACACCATGGTCTCCAACCCCATGTTTGACGCCAACGAGTTCCCCGACAACTACGAGTCTGGGAGAGCGGAGGCCTGTGGGACGCTCTGCAGGATCTTCTGCAGCAAGAAGACGGGGGAAGAGATCCTGCCGGTCTACCTCTCCAGGTAACTCTGCCGCACGGGTGTGTGGAGCCATCGGCCCCCTTTCATGCCTTTCTGCTTTTACCCGTGCAGGTGTTTTACCCAAAGGTAAAAACTGTGTGGAAGGTCCTGGAAGCATACAATATCACTTATACCTTACGCATTGTTGGGGCTTTATTTATTCTTAATATGTGGGTCGTATATGTCCCTGAATATTTTTGTTGGAAAGTTTTGAGACCCACATGTTATATCCCCCTCACAGCGGCTGCATTCCTTCCTCTGTAGGTTTTACATGGTTTTGATCCAAGGTCTCCAGATATCAGAATTTATCTGCCGACCTGTGCTGGCCAGCATCATCCTCAACTCCTCGGCACTCTTCTGCTCCGACCTGAAGGGGATCAATGTCGTCGTCCCCTACTTCATCTCTGCCCTGGAAACCATTCTGCCTGACAGGTGAGGGCCTCTGGAAAGGCAAACCAGACAGTTGGGTCTGGGCCTTTCCCAACACACTACTCTGCGTGTCCCTGTGTCTGCGTTGCATTGGTTGAAAGGTACAGGAAGATCAGGAAATGGTGATGTGCCTAAAGTTTTTTTTTTTCTTTTCCCAATTCCTAGGGAGCTGTCCAAATTCAAGAGCTACGTCAATCTCACCAACCTGAGAAGGGCCTCCATCAACATTCTGCTCTCAATGCTTCCTCTCCCCCACCACTTCGGGAACGTTAAGTCAGAGGTAGACTGCAGCACCATACTGGGATTTCTACAAGTGTTTAGTTTCCGTCCCTCGTCAGTGTCATGGGAAAAACCTTGTTTCTCCTTTTTTTTTTTCCCTCACGTTTTTTTTGCAGGAGGGAAACCAACGATATGTATTTATTTGCTCACGTTTTTATTGGGAAACTGTTGAAGTGTATAAGGAAGACTTTGAAAACTTCAGACGTTTTAGATATAACAATGAGCTGCTGTAGACGGAAACGTTTGGAAATCTCAGGTATGTTATGGGCCTGTTCGCAGGTTCTGTTGGAAGGCAAGTTCAGCAATGATGACAACTCTCTCCATGAGAAGTCCATCACCTTCCTGTCCCTGAGGCTCCGGCTGGTGAACATCCTGATCGGGGCCCTGCAGACGGAGACCGACTCCAACAACACGCAGATGATTCTGGGTCTGTCGCCGCCCCGGTGGTTACTCTTTCCCTTACTTTGCCGTTGCGGTGCCAGCCAGGTGATGAACCGCAGCTTTCTGTTTGCAGGGGCCATGCTGAATATCGTTCAGGATTCTGCACTTCTAGAGTCAATAGGACCCCAGATCGAAATGGTGAGGCTTTATAAATGCTTGTCTGGTACCGAAGTGTAACGTCATCTATAGATAATGTAAAGACATTATAAGGTTAGGTTAAAAAAAAGACAAAAATACTGTTTTAGAAAAAAAATCATTCGGCCTTAGCAACCAAAGCGGAAACTGAAATCATGGTGACTAAAATCATAGTGAGACGCTGACAAAATAATCAATTTCATGTTTATAGAGGAGTTACTTGGCATCCCAAAAATGCTTGAATTATAACACATTACTGCCCTCTGACTTTTTCCTGGGCTGCTTCAGACCCGTGTTCCAGTTTGGCACCTTAACTGCATGTAGTCTGTCACCTGTGTACCTGTATTCCACCTTTACTGACTCTCCTATGACCCCGCAGGGCAGCACCGAAGACAGCCACACGTCTATGAAAAGCCACAGTCGCAACAACAGCGGTATCAGCACCACCAGCGGGGGCAGCTCTGAGGCAACAACACCGGACAGTGAGCGCCCTGCCCAGGCACTTCTCAGAGACTACGGTAAGGCCGCGTGGGCTGGGCTTGCAGAGAGAGGTGCCCCAGCAGCCCGCACATTACCCAATTGGCTTGCCTCAAGCTGACGTAGCCTCCCGTTTCCTTGTAAAATTGTGTGGCTAAACATTAAATTAAGGACAACTGAATGATAAACTTGTTTTACATTTTGTTTTAATTTGGTACAACGTCTGGTACAGGCAGACTGTAGAAATATGCTTGCGCCGCTGAGGTGTCCGAAAGACACACTTTCTCCTTCATGCGGTGCATTTAATTGGCTTACTTAAAGACTACTTCCAGAATACTAATGAGTGTACTGAAGAGCATATTAAAGACCGGTGTTGTGTGCATAAATCAGGTTGTGTGTTGCATACCCAATAGGCTTATCGAGCCCTCGGTGTTCTGTTTATATAGATTAGCTATAAAGGATATACAGGTAATTACCTTTCCCATTTAGATTTGTCTGAGACGTGGTTTGAAATCTCACTCAGACAGAATTATCGCTCAGTGGAAGAGATGAACTGCTTTATTATCACATTGCATTGGCCTCTGAATGAGAACAAAGACGTTCACTATGTGACTGAAAGCATCTCTTTTAGCACGCGTGGTAAAGGTGGTTTTCCGATGTCGGAGGCGCTGGGTGAAAAGTACGCTGAGCGTGCCTTTTGTTTCATGTTTGGAGTGAGACTGTAACGAGTGTCCCTGCTTTTATAGGGACTCGGTGGGCATTGGATGCATTAGGTCATTGGCTTCGTCATTGTCCTGAACTCACAATGCCCCGTTTGAGCGTCTGTTGAGATATCTCTGACCTGCGCTGTTTCGTGTGTTTGCTCTCTGCGTTCTGTGGTCAGGGAGGCTTTCACGTTGATCATGTGGGCCTGTGCCGGCTGATTGGGCTGAGATGGACTAGCACTGTAAACATTTGGACTTTGAGCCAGGATCGGTATTCTGGTCGGCTGTTTCCTTTTTGAAACATTGTAAAATAAGTTTAAACACAGAGCTGAAGACTCCACTCCTCTAAACCAATTAACTGTCCGTCCAACACGGGACATGTGTTTTAACTTGCTTTGTCTTTGCATGACTACGGTTTGAAAATAAATCTAAATGGGTTTTGCATTTCTCCTTAAATATTTTCTAATTCTTTCAAAAGCGAATCGCAGTACCTCAGCATGGTGTATTTTATGTGTGTGTGTTTGTTTTTCTAAATTTATTAAAAATGTAAAACCCAGGACCTTTGAGAGATCTGCTCTAGAGATCATTCCCAAAGGTCTGTGACTGAGTTGTGTGTGAGTTACAGAAACGCATGTTTAGAAATACGATTGTTTACATTGTAAACTGAAGCCGTTTCAGTTTGGTTTCTAAATAGCAACGGGGGATCAGTCATGTTAATGTCCTTTCTTGTGCCAGTTTTCTAATTCATACAATGCGTAGGGGGGGAAAGTGCTGTTAATTTCTTTGTTTAAAAGGGCTCACAGGTAGTTTTCCCGTTTCAGTAGATATCTTCGCTTCGGAATGATATAAATGAAGCGACCTTCCCCTCACACAACCCTGTTCGTAGGTTCTGCAGCTTAGACCAGACCAGTGTGTTCTGCTGCCAGTAGAGCTCTCCTCCTCCTCCATCCTCGCACTCACTGGCTGTGTGGCTTTGCTTGTAGTTACTAACGCCTAGTTCTTCTCCCTCTCTGTGGTGTGCGGGTGGTTTTTGGGGTTACCTCATAGCTCTTCATACAGATACAGCGACCGGCCTCCTGATCCGCAGCATCCACCTGGTCACCCAGAGGCTCAACTCGCAGTGGCGGCCCGACATGACGGTCTCGCTGGCGGCCCTGGAGCTCCTGGCTGGGCTGGCCAAGGTAATCCAGCGGGTGCCTGAATGTAGACTGCCGTGCTTGTATTCCGGCTTTTGCAGATCCCGTTGATGGCCGCTGGCGTGCTACCGTTTGAGATGTTTAACTTAAAGTTCTTCTGAGAATATGAGGAGAACACACTACTTTTGACTCAGGTGAGGGCCGGCGTGGAGTCCTCGGACCGGAAGCGGGCGGTCAGCTCGGTGTGCAGTTACATCGTTTACCAGTGTAGCCGCCCGGCGCCCCTGCACTCCCGGGACCTCCACTCCATGATTGTGGCTGCCTTCCAGTGCCTGTGCGCGTGGCTGACCGAGCACCCGGACATGCTGGACGAAAAGGCAAGCGCCTCCCTCTCTCTCTCTCTATCGCAGGGCTAACTGTGACCGATGGGGGCGTTCAACCTGCCTGTCGTCTGCCTCCTCAGGACTGCCTGATAGAAGTGCTGGAGATCGTGGAGCTGGGGATATCAGGGAGCAAGTCCAAGGCTGGCGACCAGGATGTGCGACACAAGGGGGACAAAGAGCACAATCCTGCCTCGATGAGGGTGAAGGATGCTGCTGAGGCCACGTTGTCATGGTGAGAGAAAAGCCTGCTGCTTTGTGCTCAGTATATCCATTTTATTCTTAGATCATACTTTTTTGCTGGTGCCTCTTTCTAACGTGTTTGCCTTTTATATTGCTGCTTCTGGTTTTAATTGGAGTGATCCCCTTACAGCATCATGCAGGTTTTGGGGGCGTTCCCTTCCCCCAGCGGTCCCGCCTCCCCTTGTAGTCTGTTAAACGAGGACACCCTGATCAGATACTCCAGACTGGCCTCCACCAGCAGGAGCAACTTTCGCTACTTCGTCTTGGACAATTCCGTCATCCTGGCCATGTTGGAGCAGCCACTGGGGAATGAACAAAGTAAATGGTGTAGGCCCGGCTCCTAACGAGGCTATTGACGATGGAGTTTTTTTTAATTTTTTTTTTTTTAAATCATTCACCTAAAGATATTCATACACATAAAGGCAGAATTGTTGAATCCCTGCTCTTCATAACAGGATCTCCCGCTTTTAAGTTTTTCTGATCTAAGTAACTAACTAATTCAGTGGTCCGTTCCCGTCAGATCCCTGCCCGGCCGTGACCATGCTGGTCCGAGGGATGTCCGGGAGACACGCCTGGACCGTGCAGCTGTACCACCAGCCTAGAGGAGCCCGGGCCAACCAGAAGGTCCGGCACACCTAAAGTCCTTACACTGAAGTGTGAGCTCAAGGTGGAAGTGCGCTGAAGGGTTAACAGCCAACTGCCAGCCTATAATTAATTATTCATGGAGCCACACTGTAGCTAGCCGTCTCTCTTTTTTGTAGTTTCACTCGGGACCCTCCAGGCAATTTTCCGTTTCATTCTTTTTCCACAACAGGTGTTTGTCCCCGAAAGCCGGCCGACTCCTAAAAACAGCGTTGGTGTTCGGTTCAATGTCAAACACAGGCCCTTCCCTGAAGAGGTCGATAAGATTCCTTTTGTGAAGGCCGACCTGAGCATTCCAGACCTGCATGACATTGTTAATAAGGAGGTATGAGAGAGCTTTTTCTTTTTGTTGGAGTCGGACAGTCGCTGGTAAACCAGCTACCAGGGCGCGGGCCTTTGGAGTGAAATGACAGTCAGAGAGACTCTGACTAGACTATTTACTGCTGTTGTCTGTGGGGTTTGATAGTGAAGGCGTGAGAGTTTCTGCTCGCATACATGTGGTTGTGTGTTTTAACTGACAGGCTGAACCATTCATGGCAAGTACGACACTGAAGTATAATGACCCAGAAGTGAGTCTGCTTTTATCCAGAAATGGGACGAGGGTCAAATGCGTGGTGGTTTTCAACCTGTTTCCTGCTGTTCAAGAGCATCTGTCTTTTGGACAGCCTATTCTTATGTAATTAGAACCAGGGCAAATGGTCTTTCAAAAGAAAGGTTTGATTTAGGAAATTCTCTCTCTTCTATACGCTGAGCACAGGTTTTTTTTTGGTTTATTTCCTCACTATGGGTTTTGGCTCAGTTGGAGCCTTGATGGTGATGGTTCTGTGGAGGTGGTGGTTTGGTTACAGTGTGATGGAGTGGGGAGATCCCTGTTGTCCCCAGCTGGAGCTGCGTCATGAGAAGCTGCGGAGCCTGATGGTGAAGCAGATGGAGTACGAGTCGGTTCTGGAGCGCCACAGCCAGGACCTTTGGAGCAACAAGCCCTTCCCGGACCCCCGGATTGACTGCAGACCTCCTTCGCCCTCCCAGGAGTTCCAGACCGCCCGTCTCTTCCTCTCTCACTTCGGCTTCCTGTCGCTAGAAGCCCTGAAGGTATGAAAACATGCCTCGTAAAAGATTTTGGCGAGGATTTAGCATTTGGTGTGTTAGCCGATCCCTCGTGATGGTCTCTGAACCTCGGTCAATGTTTTGATGGCAGACTAGTTACATTCAAATGAAATGCGTGTCATCACAATGTCTTCAGACCTGTAGTTTACCCCCCTGCTAGTGCTGCAAACCCTCATTGAGACCCTGTTACAGGAACCTGGCAATAGCCGCTTACCTCCTCATCTCGTTGCACTGGATTCGGCCTTGCCGGGCTTTTCAGAGGACATGGCGTTCTTGGACCTGCTCCCCTGCCGGCCGTTTGACACGGTTTTCATATTCTACGTGAGGGCAGGGCAGAAGAGCAGCCATGAGGTAAGGCCTCATGGGTTATGAAACAGGAGAGATAATCTGGCCATAAATCCACTCACCCATGCAACCATGCCTTGGGGTAAATGGCTGCAACTCCAGCTTTGTGGGCACTAGGTTCCGAGGTGACTACTCCTGCTCTTACTCTGACTCAACGGAGTCCAGTGGTTAGGATTAATGTTCACAATGTGTGTTGTAGTCTTGATGTTGTCATTTGCAGATCTTGAGGAACGTGGAGTCCTCAGCAAATGTCCAGCACCACTTCCTGGAGTTCCTGCTGTCCTTAGGCTGGCCGGTGGAGGTGGGCCGTCACCCGGGCTGGACCGGAAGCGTAGACACCAGCTGGTCCATCAACGCCTGCGGCGAAGGCGAGGGCCAGCAGGAAGGTGAAGTGTTCCGCCTTGCCGCCCTAGCCACCACATTTGACCACAAACTGTGATTCTGTCGCGACACGTTTCCGTGACTGATGCGCTCTGATCCAACAGAGGAGACGGTGCCACTGGAGGACACGGGCGGGGGCGTGTTCAACGGGGAGAAGAAGGTGCTGTACTACGCTGATGCTCTGACTGAAATCGCCTTTGTGGTCCCGTCGTTAACGGACACTTCTAGTGAGTAATTTGGGAATGCTTCGCCTTTCACATGAATTGATATATGACTTGTGTGATTTGTAACTTCATTAACCAGGATTTTCCCCCATGAAAAACTTTGTTCTAAAATGACGTCACGTTTGGTGCTGGATGAATCAGCAACTGATGTTTTAGCAGTTTATTATTTTTTTTTCTTTCTTGCTGTTTAAAGGACCTTTAACAGCTCGAAAGATGTCACCAACAACTAGAGTGCTTTTTATACTCCCTATAGGAATTTTGTAATTCCGTGGCCACCATTGCGGATTTGGTAATCTCATGCAGAATTGGAGTATAAATCTATTTTATTTTTACGCATTGGTTAGCTTGGTAGCTTTCAGATTCATCAGGTTTACACTGAACATAACTACTGTAGTAATCAATAGCTAGATAATATCATCGTTTTGTTAGAAAATATATAATGAATCAAAGCAACAGAAAAATGTTGCAGACACTAAATGCCTGTACAATAGGAATCTCCAATGCCGATAAGAACCTTTAATTTGACTTTGTAGTCAACATTTTGTGTTTATTAAATATCTTCAACTATTTTGTTTGCGTTGGCTTGAATGAATACAAATATTTTCCTTTACTGTGATAATTACTATATTTTCTGTTTTCTGATTATTAATATCGCTTGATCTGAACTTCCAGAATTTGCCTTTTTTGTATTGCAGATTTGGCTTTTCCTGTTTTTTTTGGAAGTGTTTATTTCCACCACGTGTTTCTAAATGTGTTGTTTGACTTGTTCTTGTTCCAAAAAAGTCTAGAATTAAATTAGAAATTCAATTTTAACGGGAGCAGTGCTCTCCTATTTCTACATTAACTAGACTGACCTGTTTTAAGACGGTATTTGTCTCATATCCACCTTTTCGTGTGTGGATGCAGGCGAGTCTTCCGAGAACGGCTACACCCCTGTGGAGATGGACTCTCAGATGGACTTGTTCCCTGGCCTTTTAAGCCAGCCCAGCCTGACCCTGGAGCTCTTCCCAAACCACTCCGAGAACCTTGGGCCTGCTCCCAAGGTAAGGACGGAACCAAGATTAAACGACCCAGGCTGAGCGTCGAGCTGCCCAAGAGTACATTTGTCCCTTATAGAGACCGTGTATGAAATATCGGTGCCTCTGTATTACATGGTGCTCTTTCTCTGTTTGGTTTGTTAGCTGAGTCCCAAGGTGAAGTCCAAGAAGATACCCTCTGTTAGAACAGTACCACCTCTGGGCCCGGAGACGAAGGTGCTGGTAGTTTGGGTGGAGCGCTATGACGACATTGGTAAAGACCGAATGTTCCTCAGCTTTCCTGCAGTGACCTTTAGTAAAATAATGGCGCGCATTGACAAATCGCCTATTTTGTTTACCTGATCTCAATTAGGTTTTCACTCTGTTCTAAGTCATATACTATATATACATTTATTTATTGTTTCGGGTTTTTTTTTTTCCCCAGAAAATTTTCCCCTCTCAGATCTGTTGTCAGAAGCCAGTACTGGAGTGGAGAATACCGTAAACAGCAGCAATTCCTACAGGTACTCCTCGTTCTCTGACGTGACTCTACCCAAAAATCATTGCAAGGTTACCAACTAAAAGTAGTTTTATGTTAGGTAGAATGGTAGAAAGGTAGAATGTTTCACTAATGCAGAGAAAGGTTTAATTAAAAACTTGGTTACCATATTATTTTTGTAATATTGGCACATCACAGCCATTATTTTAATACAGCCAACATTTTGTACTTATTATACTAAGTATATTCCCATTCATATTTTATGTTTTTAAGTTCACATGAGTCATTAGGAACGCAAGTGGTAAGCCATGACTTTGTGTTTCACTGGGGTATAAATATAAGGTGACACACAGGCCAAATCCATCACTATGGGAAAGACCTGAGAATACAGTAATGATTTAAAAGATACAAAAGGTTGTTGAGGTGCACAAATCAGGATATGGCTATAAGAACAGTTAATAATGCCCATTCCCAGTATCAGGGCAATAAATAAGAAGTTTAAAGTAACTGGAGATGTTAAGAATCGGCCTTGGAAGAGGATGTCTGTCTATATTGACCCCACGCACAGTGAGAAGGATGGTGGCCTAAGAATTTCCAAGAATCACAGCTGGAGAATTGCAGACGTTAGTTGGGTCTCGGGTTCCGAAAGTCTCCAAAACTTTGATCAGATGCCACCTACATAACCACCAGTTGTTTGGGAGGGTTGCCTTAAAAAAAAATCCTTTGCTGTCATCAAACAACAAACTCAAGCGCCTGTGTGAACTGCACAGGATGCTCTTTGAGAATTCTGCGACATGAAAGCTACTGTAAAGGAACTATATTTGGACGGCTGAAAAGAGCTTTGTTGCACATCTCCTCTCAGATCATCAGCCTCAGAAAAGGATGTCCCGGTGGTTTTCATTCACCCTTTGAAGACCGGCCTGTTCCGCATCAGGCTGCACGCCGCCACAGGCAAGTTCAGCATGGTCATCCCTCTGGTGGACAACATGGTGGTCAGCAGGAGAGCGCTGGGTGAGTGAGCGCCCATCATCTTTTATCTAAATGTTCGTACGGACATGTTCCCTCTTGGTCTGTTGTGCACCGGGTGAAGCAATAACAAGAGGTTTTGTTTTGTTTGCCGTCTGATCTTTTTCTTCCCAGGGTTTTTGGTGAGGCAGACCGTAATCAACCTGTGCCGAAGGAAGAGGCTGGAGAGCGACTCCTACAACCCGCCCCATGTGCGGCGGAAACAGAAGATTGCGGAGATCGTCAACAGATACCGCAACAAACAGCTGGAGCCCGAGTTCTATACCTCACTTTTCCAGGAGGTGGGAGAGAGGACCTTGAAGCCGTAGTCCGCTGACAGAAGGACTAAGAGGGAACAGTACGGATTCTAAAATATTTCGAAATATATTTTGTTACTGTCAGCAGTCAGCCAAGCACTTTGAAAAGGTCTATGAAAAAGCAGTGCATTATCACGCCGACTCACGGCCAAGTCTCAGCCACGCCCGCATTTGTAAATTTGGACTGGGAATGAAAATGGAAAAGGCATCCAAGTCAAAGAAATGTCACATGTTATTCTCCTTTTAGTTATGGCAATAGTCGAGTAAACGAGTCAGTCTCCAGTTTTACTTCTCCCTCGTTTCAACTCCAGTCTGCAATGCAAACATTATGCACTCAGGTAGTTTATACTGTATTTTATATGCTTTTTTTTGTTTGGTCACTATTTTTTGGTCTTTAATGAATTTTGACGATTTTCTGCATTGTTTTATTTGACTTACACTACGGTATCAGTGTGCTACTCGCTGCTTCTGCAGATATGAAACTGACAGTTCTTGGTTACATACAGTTTACCATCATGTCGCTGGCGATGACCGTTTTAAACGGGCTGCAGGTGGCTGCTTGCAGGGAGGAATAGATTGTAATGATTTAATTTTAACACCAGAGGGAGTCAGCAGGTCGACCCAGGACTGTGATTTAGAGATTTTGTCCCTCCTCCCTACCTTACCAGAACGGAATAATGCTTGTAACCCTGTCGTAATTCGAACGTTGTTGCCCAGCCACTCGAGTCTTCCCTCATGTTACTCCGTTAACTCTTGTTCGGCATGAACTGTGGTGGGTAGAGAAAATATAAGCAAAATGGTCAAATGGGATTTGCTGTTTTTGTTTCCCCTGCTCACTAGTCGTTTTTAATCACCGGGTTGTTCAAACCCCTTGTTTGAGGGGAAACGGATATGCTCTAAAGGCACTGCTCGTTCTCTGTTATATTTTGGACCATATCGTCTTCATTATTCTCTTAAATTCCATCCAGCCTAGATTGGGGACCCACAGTGTAAAAAAAAAGGGCTTGTGTTACGGTTCAATTTTTTCTTTTTCTTTTTTATTATTGGGGAGGACCTTGTATTTTGCATCTGGGATTTATTTCATGTGGACACTCCTGTTAGAATAAAAATGACTGTTTTGACATTTACATTAATATAAAACAAACTACTCAAATAAGAGAGATTACTTCATTCGCATTGCCTCCTCAGCTTAAGATTTTTTTTTTAAACTGATAACAAAATCATGTTTTGAAAGGTGTGCATTAGCACATGGGCTGTTGCAAAAGGTATAGTATAAAAGCCATTGTCTGCTAGAACATACTGCATAAAATTAGTCTGAAAATAGCCTAAACTGTCCTTTTCTGTAAATACTGCAGGCTTCAACTTGATTATATGTAAATATGAAGATGTGAAGTTTATTTCAACTGTCTGTTGTCTCTTTATTCACGAGGAAAGGCACAACATGCATCTTTGTATTTATGCTTACTATGTGTGTCCAGAAGGAACACATTGGATATTGAATGTAACACGTGTATAAAATAAAGATTTTAAAGAACTTCTTATTATACAAAGCTACACAAGGATATCTGAATGTGTTAGATTACTCATGAAACGTCTTATGAAAATCATTACCGTTGTGTATTGTGTAAACTAATGATTTAATGTCAAATGATTATTGTGTTGCGACATAACTTCAAAGTAAAAATATGTCCGTTTGACAATTACTTGATTACATGATCCTCTCGGATGCATTGGTTTCAAGCAAATGTAAGGTAGCCAAATCTATCGCAGGAATGTTCCTGTGCAGTTTATATGAAGTTTCCAATTTACGTGAAACTCTTATTTTTCGTAGTGAGGTAATATTATTGACTCCTTTGCCATAAACCACAATGGAAGTGTTTCCGCTGTATCATCTAAAGCAATCCTCTAGTAGTGGAACTTCTATTAAAACTCTCTAACTATACCGTTTAAATTTGAGAATTAAAGAATGATTTAAATGTTTGTAAAACCATTGAATAACAAACATAGATAATTTCCCTCTTTTGGACACCTACAGTTGGCAAAACATTTTCTTAAGGAAAAACCCTATAGTTTAAAATCCTGTTTTTGATCTTTCACGTTGCTGGTGGAATGTCGTTTCCCATTCAGATTTTACTGAGGACATTGTTAAGTTGTAAACTTTTGGATATCATCTCCCATAAAATGGAGCAATTGCGATTAGTTGAATGGGAAATATTGGTGAGTTTCATGGTAAGACTGTGAAATGTGAAATGTAACATTTTTACGCGTAGATATAAGGCTTCCCAACGTTGGAAAAAAAACATACTTATGTGGAAGGCGCTGAGCAAAGCTAATTTGTCGCAAAACGAATCCAGTGTGACGTGTCATTCGTTTAGTAATATATACCATCCTAGGCTAACTACAATATCAAAAGGATTTCCTTTGCGAGTGCGTATTCAAAAGCACGTTTTTGCTCCTGTTGTTGTCTGATATTGCTTTCTGTGACAGAAACGTTTTCAGGAGGGGGACAACTATCTCATACTGTAGCAACCGGTAAACAGTAGTTTTGTTGTTGTTCGCGTGGATTCACATGTCGGTCGACATGCTCTCTGCCAACCACACAACTCTGGTATGCCAGGGGGTCGTTGTGGTTGGCAGAACAGTGGGGAGGCTAACTGGGGTTAGTCCTAGCAGGTTGATGTTAAAGGGTTTGGAATTGGAAAATTTGCTCTGTTGAGTCGTTCGACTTATTTTAGTGTTCTCTAATACTGTACAATTAGAGTGCTTAGGCGAAGGTACTGCATCAACTTGTCTTTATAATCACAATAAATGGGGATTGACTAGTAACGTTCCGTGTGTGTGTACTTCATAGTCTGCCAAAATCGCTCCAATGGCCTATTAAGCCTCTCTTGAGTTTTTTATTTATTAAAACTTGCCTGTACCTTCCTCGGGATGTGTGTTGTGTTTTTGGCTGGCTGGCGGTCTACTTGTTATATTTTCTGAAGGCAGCCAGATGTCAGCTAGTCACTCCCCATACTAGATAATTCTGCTGACCTTCATCGTTTACCGCAACCGAATCTAGATATGCATATGCCTCATTATATGTTATTATTTTTGTCGATTATTTCCTATGCATTGCTTTTTTCGATTACATTTTCCTTTGCAAACTCCGTACCGACGTATATTCACGAAATACGAATAATAAGATAATTTTACTGGTGGTGTGGTAAAGTGGAAATGGTGTGAAGTTTAATAATAATCACTCTTAAGTGAACACTTCTCATTTTCAAGAAGACGTGGAAAACATACGAAACAGGGTCTACTGTGTTGCAGAGTCCCTGGACCATATTCAAGTGAGAACGATAGTGTTCTCTTCCGAATTTGAAACAGAAAACCTTCCCTAACCTCTACACTCAGCCGCCTTTAAGCGGGATACGTTTATGTTATTGATAACTAAATTCCAAAGTTTATCCAAGTGTTTTATTCTCCAAGCATAATGTTGCCATATTTTAGTTGTGAGTAACGCTTCGCACCTGCCCAACGCCCCATAGTTTGAATTCCACTGTCCTTCTTAGGTCCAAAACTGGTAGTTGTCTCTCGAAATTTCGTTCCGTAAGTAATCGTTCAATATAGTTTTTTTTTTTTTTTTTTTAAGATTTGATGCTTGCACACAAATCTGAGTGAGGTGAGAAACCTATGATTTACCGAACGTGATTAAACAGGCAACATGGGTGGAGATCGTCACTTTGGTTCTTAACCCGAACCTCAAAAAAGAAAAAGGGGTTATGTGCCTTGTTGCTACACCAATGCTCCGACAAAAACAGGATGTAGATTATCTAAAAAGAAGAAAACGTTAAGGGTTGGGCTCTCAAAGTCCTCAGCGAAGTGTGAAACGGCTATTGCATTTCATCAATTGCTCCTCTAATGAATCATTTCATTGCCTGCGCTTGCATAATGTTTCAACGCGTCTGGTACGATAGGGTTTCTAATTTGTGTGAGCCAGATTTGCTTTGTAATCTAACCGCGACTCAATAAATAAACCCACTGACCCGATTTACTTTGTTATTAAGGTATAGCCACTGAATCAATAAATAATACGTGCGTTGGGAAAGTTACAGAGATTTATACGAAATATGACATTGTCTAACTCTTCTTGAGTATACGAATCCAGCAGAGGTCAGTAAATGACTGGAGGGATTTTCAAAATGTCATAATTACTAATTTAGATACTTCGCTAAATGTATTCTCAGTGGCTAGTCTTACTCAGTCCATGCAGTTACATTATTTCAGTTATTTCCGTTTTTATTTACACGTCGGTCTCGTGTAAGAACGACGTGTAAAGAGATCGAAAAAAGGGTTACTTTTGTAGAATGCTACTGACATGGATTTAGTCCCATGTTTCTTAATTATATCCCTTATCCTGGTGCATTGAATCAAAATATGCTAAACAAAACCCTTACTTTCCCTTCATATCCATAACCTCGCATATGGCTAACGACAACAGTTATAAACTGGGGGAATATTTACAACTGGAGATTACTTCAAACTGATAACAGGACTATAGCAATGAACAGATCTCCATCATCAGCATGCTGTTATTAGCATCTGCCCATAGAGACAAATCTAGTCTAGTGTACCCTATAGAGGTTGGTTGAGTGGTATTATTTTTTGTAACACGACTGGGAAACATTGAAACACGGCAGGGGTTATCTCTCAAAGCAAGCTATTTGGGCATTGCGTAAAATGTGGAAATTCGCTTTTCTTTAAAAATTGTATCGATTTAAGGTGAGATAAATACGAATATTTAATCGTAGTACATGGTCTTGTATTGTTTTATTATTATAATTTTATTATTGTTATTTTAAAGTTTCGACTACCATACAAATACTTTTGGCAGCTCATAATGCTACAAAAAAGTAAAGAGACATTATTTTAAAGAAATAATTAAAAAACAAACAAAATAGTAAATCATCCATATATTTTTTTTTATATTTGTAAACATTGGATTTATTCAAAACAAAATTGGACGGCACATTTTGAAGGTGGTATATTATCGACGCTCCCTACTGCAGGCTACTGTAGCTCCTCTGTGTGCCTCACAATGCTCCCTGCACAGAGCAAGAGGAGGCAACTTTGAAGGGAGCTGTGCCTGTTTTCATACTGCTGTCTTCAGTTTGAAAAACTTACGATACTTGCAGCAATGCAGTAAGGCTTAGTTTTGGTAAAATCTTCTTCACAATACTTAACGCTTGTATTTTCGAGATAATCGTTTGTTCTTATGAAAAACGTCGCATATTAAACTCGGTCTTAAGAATCGAACCCGGTTGCACTTGTTATAACTGATTATGCATTTATTAAAAAAGGGAATACAAGTAATTAAGAAAATACTTTTCTACTTTTGAAAGTTCTTTTTTAAAAAGAAAACTGAGACTCGTGACGCATCCTTTTTGACGTTTAACGATGCACTGATGTAGGCTAACTAACGGAATGGATTAAACCCGAGAGTACTTAAATATCGTTGGGTCGCTTCTTCCTCAGAGATAGTCTTTTTGTTTTTTTTTAATTCAGAAGGATAATCAAGGGAAACATGGACGAGGAAGGACACCTGGAGAACGGTGTTCAGACCAAAGATTCTGATCGCCAACTCCGCCTGAGACTCTGCGTTTTGAATGAGATTTTAAATACGGAGAGGGATTACGTGAGGACATTGATTTTCCTTCAGTCGGTAAGTCTTTTTATTACTCATATATTATATTATTACCAGATGCATATAACACAAACTGTAACATAACGGCACATGGACGCGGCTCCGAAGTGAAGTTAGCCTAACGTTACACATCGTATTCACAAGTAGATGGCTTCTGAACCTCGTTATTCATAAACTGCTGCATAAAATGAGTAACATGTATAAAACACTTCCTCAGGCAAGACCAGAAACAAATATCAGTAGACGGGTAGTTTATAACGATGCTACAATTTGTTCGATTGGATGACAGATTGTCGCAAAGTTGCAAATCAGTGTTTTAAACCAATGCATGTTTGTTTATAAAACACAATGCAATTCCGCATTTGTTTTGTAAATTTGCTGCTGTTAATGATTCCGTTTGCATTTAGACATGTCCTCAGAGGTGGGGTATATATAAGACATATTTTTGAGTGAACCCAAACTAGTTGACTGGAGACGTTTACGTAAATGAAATGCCAGCCATCCCGCGTTCTTGGTACCCCAGCCAACCAGAAGGGGTATCAATATGCTCACGCCGGAGAACACTTTCTCCGCTAAATGAACACATGCTATCTGTTTTCGCAAAATTTGCGTAACTGGCTTAATAAACTAGTAACAATTTTAGGAACCAGACGGCGTCAAACTGTATTGTGGCTGTATTATTTTAATACGGGTTTGTTATATTTCTGCGGATTGAGAAGTCCGGTTTTTTATTTCACACATTGTATATACGAACATTATCGATATCAGTTAGCATACTGTGTGTTCTTGATATCATTGACTTATTGATGCAGATGTGACCACTTTGACCAGACCACATCTCTTGCTAATTGCTTGTCCTTCTAATAAATGCTGAGTGGTTTGGTGCCTTGAGGGCGTATTGATAAGAGCCAATTATTCCTTTACTTGGCCTGCAAACGGTACTTATCTGCATATAAACTGTGGGTGACATAGTTCTCCGTCACTTTTAAAATTTTAAAATAATATTTTGTCTAGTGTATCACTTTTTCGTCCGTCCCTTTAATGTCATTAAATACTTGGTGTGCTTCGTTTATGTCAAAGGAATGGTTCTGTTCTTTAGTATCCCGAGGTAGCCACGTGAACATTTGGCGCGTGTGTTGAGCAGTTAACGATTACTTTTCTCAAGTATGTCGCTGTACTGTGATCAAAGCGCTGCCGATTTATTACTCCAGATCACTAGTTATCAGACATGATAACGGGCTGAAAATGGCACAACAAGGGTGCCTTGCCTCATTCTGGGTTTTTATTTTGGGATAGAATTAGTCGTTTAATTTAATTACGACGACCAGGGAAAGTTTCCGGGGGTAACATGAAACAGAATTATAAGACAACTAAATGGCATTAACATCGCCGTTAATCATCGCCGGTAAACAACATTTTTTAAGTGATCCTCAGCAGCTGTCTGTTTTGCTGGGCAGAGAATGTTATAGCCTTATTTGCATTTTGTAAAAATATTTAATTTAAATAATTACTCTGGTTTTAATTATCCACTCTGATTAAAATTTCATTGATTAAAACATTCTCCAAATAAGTGACCCTACTGCTGTGACCGAAAGTGAATGTACGATTTTATTATTTTTTTAAGTTAAAAATGCTGCACATTTAACATATATTCTTAGCACTATTAGCAGTGCCAAAAAATGGATCCTGGAGGGATACGCTCTCATTCAGTGTCTCACTGAATACTTAGTTTGTAGTAAACCTGTTGTGACATGGAAAACCCTATTAAATAAGTCTGATGTATGGCTTCATATCAAGGCAAGCCCTCAGTCTTGAAATACCTTACCACAGGAACTTGGAGTGCATCGGAAACTTTGGCAGAACGCAGGTTGCACTTTTAAACTTTCTCTCTGGATGTCAAAAAATGCTTTGTGTAGATGGCTCAAAATGCGACAGTTGCTGACTTTTGACCATACCACTACTGTTTGAGACCAACAATAGTTAGTGGTTGTTGATGCCAAGGCATCTACATGGGAGCGTTGAAGTTGTCTGTCAAGAGGAACTCAAGATTGGGCCTCCTCTCCCCTCCCCCGACATTATATGGAATCCCTTAATTTAATCCACATTCCCTGCAGGGGTTACGGATGTGTGTGTTTGGGGGGCAGTATAAGAGCAGGATGACCACAGGAGCTACCCCATTTCTCACTCCCTCGCCCCCTTTCCTGAGCAAGGTCTCTCAGTTTGAAAGGATTGTATTAAGACTCAAATGTGCACTTTTTTATTAAAGAGCCTTTTCATTTTTTCCCGAACCTATTATGATTTTAATGATCTTTATAAAATTAACCGTTTTAGATGTCCTGTATAGCTACTATTCATTGATTTTAATTTAGATGTTTTAAATGTTGGCCATTAAAAGTAATTGATAATTTGGCCCTCTCGGCCAATTATTCACGCCTTTCCTCCTCATTGAGTGCATGAAGCAAACACAATCCACATTTGTAGCTGAGCCTTTGCGTCGTGTAGTGACAACAAAAGTAGTCAGTCATTAATAAAATCAGTTTTGTAACTGCCCCCTCCCCATGGTTTAAAGCAGTGAAAGCTTTGTCATTAAAGGGCTCGTTTGGCTCAGATAAGGCGTCTGGCCCCAGGCTAGAGGGGACACCATATGGTATGGGTAAAGATAGCCCGTTCTGTCCTCACTTCACAGAAGGAGAGTTAGTAAGGAAGTGGGAGCAGGGCGCAGGATGGGGGCTGGGAGGTGTGGTCAGAGGGGGATATTGAATCAATTATTTTCCCCATCAGGAAGCTCTCCTTTGTCTGTATTGTTTGGAGACGTGTATACTGGCAGAGGAGGTTCAAATAAGTGGTTGATGGATTGTTTCAATTCGACTACTATTGATTTTTTTATTTATTTTGTATGTCCATTTGTAGGGAATTTGAAACACTCAGCTTCTCTGTTCTTTTCCAGTTTATATGCCAATAATGCAGACTTTGCTAACTCTGGAATGCCTGCAAGATGCTTCAAGTCGATTGATTTACTTTTACAACTCAAAAATATGTTCTGACAGGGAGAGGCAAGCACTACCTCACCATTTTCCTATGAATGGAATATAGTGACACATTCTTTCCTGTCAAAAGTAAGCTAGGTATAGTTACTTAACCACTGCACCTAGGTTCAGAGAGTTGCATGGATTACTGCAGGACGGGGGTGTTAGATAGATGGCAGTTAAAGCAAACATTTGAATAGCCTTGTAGGACCTAAGGGTTGTTGTCATCGTAAAGTGGGTGCCAGCTGGAAACATCTGGATATATTCCCCCAAAATGGCGTAATTGGCACCCTTCTCAGACAATGCTTGGTGCGTTGTTATTTACCCTCTTGCCTTCCACTAGTTCTGGCTGCCACAAGCAGTGGCGCTGCAGGCCATCCCTCTCTTCCCAGGATAATAGCAGCTTTTTAGCGTCTTCCGCCAGTGTCCCCGACAGCCACGCTGGCCAGCGGGCTATGGTCCGGTCTCTGCCGGGGTCGTTGAGACTCGGTCTGGTCTCTCTCAGGTTGGTCAGCTCTGACGAGCACGTTTCCTGGGAAAGGCTGGGAGATTCTGCTCACCCGAGGAGCCGGCTGGTGTCGGCTGCCCTAACGCAGCTGTACAGAAGAAGAGGCAGCGCTGAGGAAACAGGATGGCCCCCCAGTCCTGTTTAGCAGATGGATGTGGGAAGTCAGCGCTGAGTTTCCTGTTAGTTTCCTGCTGCTGGTTATTTGTGTGGCTCAGCCGGAAAAGCAGACTTTTATTGCCTGGTGTGGAAATGGCAATGACTGTGCCAAGAACCCACCTAACATCTCTTAACACCTATCTTTTTCCTTTAACGTCCTAACTCCACACCACTGGCCTGAACAAGACATTTAGCAGTTGTCTAGAAAAGTCAGGTTACACTCTTTTGCTTCTCCCTCCTTACTGTCATCAATAATTTGGCCACCGTCACTCTCACCGTTGGCCTGTTATCTATGTTTCCAGACCTGCCTTTCACGCAGGCCGTACTATAGTGGAGCGGACTGTATGTGAAGTAATGGTCAGCCGGCCTCCAGTGTGTTTCGAGCGAGAGTGCCGGACGTCTGGGTTTTCGTTTGGCTTTGATCCACTCTAATGTCACCCCTGTTTGATGTGAATCAAGATGGGCGACGTTCTGTTGTGGCTACGTTGTTCTTTCAGATGAAAAATTAGCCTTTATTTTACCCTTTTTTCAACCGATTTTGAAAATGTGTTACTACATCCCCATTACTTCCTAATTCTTCATGTTTAGTTATTTTGCTTTCTTCCAGGCACTTTTCATTGCTATAAATTGCCATGGCGATGGAATTATTTCCCAGTAAATGTTAAATCAGGGTAAAACATTCAGATTTTTCAGGTAAGCTCTGAAATAATGGCAGTGAAAGGACACTTTATTTAACACACAAATACAAATGTTTTGGAATTGGATTAGAAATAATTACCGCAAAATTGTAATAAAACTGTCTGGATTAGAAATAATTCAGACTACGAAAAGGGTTTAAATCTTGATGCGTTATCGAGCAGTTTGTGTGAATGGAAAGTTCTAAGAAGTGGTCAAATCAGTGTCTGCCAAGCTGTAGTACTTAAGTGTTTATCAGCTCATTCTCTCACGTTGTTTCCACACTTACACCCAACAAAGCAACAGAATTATTTGTAAAACCATGTTTTTATTATTATTTAAACTGTGCTCAGAGTATAAAACGGGGTATTCTCTGCAAATTATGCGTTAATGACTGAAATTTAGCGCCTCTAGAGTCAATTAAAATTTATGTTGGAAGAAACCAAATGCTGAAATAGTCAACGTCAGCAGAAGAATTGGCCTGATTTAAGGTGAAGAGGAAGTGTGAATTAGGAGCAGGCTCGCCTGGAATGGCGTCTTCTTTCCACATTAGGCATAAGTAGCAGAAAGGAGGGTTTTGTCGAGCCTATATATCACCTTAATATTGTAAATGCACAAATACGGTGGCTTCACATTAATGTGATTCAATGGTATAAAATTAAAAATTAAATTATGTAAAAGCAGTCCTCGTACTAGTGTCAAATTTTGTTACAACAATTAATTATATTCTTACCAGGAAGAGGGTGCAAGAAAGGCTTAGCAGAATGTACTGTGAGAGAGAAAAGGGGGTTTGGCACTTACACTGAAGTTAGGAGAAGGATTGGATTTCAAAGAATGCCTGGAATCTTTGAACTATAACATCTCAAATGCTACTGTATGACATCAGCTGCTTTAATCTGGTCAAAAGCTTTTTCTGTTGTTCAAATTCCCGAAATGCCGCTTAATTATGGGTGCAATCATCTGTTATGGTCAAATGAAAAAATAAGCTTTATGGATGTTACCAGCTCAAAATTTTTTGAGGGGAACGTAATCCTCTCTATTAATTGATGGGGGTAGTTTTGTAGAAGTGTTTACAAATACTACTGAACCCGCTGCCCCCTGTTTGAACTTGAAGTTTGAATTTGGGGGAAATTAGGAATGCATCATTTTGGAAAAGAATCTGGCACCCTCTGTACACTTAAATGCATGGTTTGGACCAGTGAAATGTTGGAACATCTATTTGACCTTCATAGCACAGAAATGGTTACTTGAACAATTAATGTTGTGGTTTGAACATCCCAATCTGCAGTCCACAATCCAGCCAAATTTTTGTGGTTTGAACTTTGTGCATGTGAATGTTGTAAGTGACTTAGGGGCAGATGTTGAATGGAGTTTTGACATCAACATTTTTTTCCCTCCTCGCTATGAGAGGGAAGAAATGGCCATTGTTTTCGGTGGGAATAGCTGCCCTTGTGGCAGAATGAAAGGTCTAGATTGTCAGATAAATTCAGACGCATAGGTTCTGTTCGGCTCTAATCACAGCCATGCCTGTCAGTTACTATTCCGAATTCCACCCAGGTGTGCATGCAGGAAAAGAAGACCACTTTGTACCTTTAAGCCTAAACATTAGCGTTGACTTTTTAACCGCTCCTCCTCATGTGTTAGATGGACAAACTAAATAAAAGTATTGTTAATCATAATCTCCCCCTATGCCTTTGATTCCATTCATTTTTTATGATTGCAAGGCTAGCCAAATGTGAGCCAAATGTCATACAAAGATTTGATGGATATGCCTCACATAATTAGCCTGACAATTGCTCCATTTAAATATGGTAATTGTCCATTCAGCAGTCACATGCACATTCTAGATGATTGACAACCTGAAGAGTTGGTTGTCTGAGCTAAAGTTTGTTAATAGACCTAGGGCAAGGGGGGGGGGGGAAATCACCTCATTCCCACAGTCATCAAAACTTTGACCCTATTGTACAACACTGTTCTTCTGAATGGAGGCTTTTAAAGGTTTGTTGTTAAATCCATCCGATTGGCCTGTGAAGTATCCCCCTTTGTCCATATTGAGATGAATTCGTTTAGAAAAGGCATTTTATTTTTAATATTCGATTTTAACATAATACTCCTCGCAAGGGGTATTAAGAAAATCGCAAATACATTCCTTAAAGTTTTAGGAAATTGCGTTATTTCCCGATTCCATATGTGAGTTGGCAGAATGATTTGGAGTTGTGTGGGTTGCGGGAAATATAGGTAATAACCCTGGTCTTTCCTTTAACTTCTCTTTTTCAGTCTGGTGCATTGGTACGATTCAGGTGTGGTGCTCTGGAAGGCAGTTTTATAGGGGGCTGGTGGGGAGGATAAATCAGGGTGTGTAATGATGCCTTTGGTAATTGCTCAGTGGAGGTTGTCATTTAGGGTTGAATCAGCAAGCAGCCCAGTGCAAGCTGAAATTTAGATTAGAAGGCTTCCTGTGGCGTGGCGTGTTGTGTTTATATATGTACAGTTGTGCAGAAGTGATTGCTATATAAGGAGCAGACAGTGAGCTGGATTTTACCCCTAGTTAGTGTTTAAATAGTCACATATGACATGGCAAAGTAAACGAGGGAAACTTGTGCAGACAAAATTGCGAGGGTGGATTTTTAAAGGCAGTGGCAAAAGGCACATTTGTAATGTGCAATATACTGGTTTCTCAGAAAGATTTAGCAACCATTAAACAGTAATTAACAGCCCAATGACTCTGGGGAAACATCTAGAGATTTTTACTTTTTAAATGGCATCGCCGTTGTCATTTATTACTCCATTTGTTTCAGAAAGCATCTGGTGTAGAAAGGTAAATATGTCTTTCTGAACAAAGGACACTAGAGAGGAGGCTCGGGACTGGTGGCCGGTCTCTTTGATCTTTCTCAGCCTTTGCTAATGAGTGGCGAGGCATGGCTGTACGTGACTTCCACGTCTCCGAGCGTCCGTTCTTTGTGCTCCGCTTCCTAACAGCAGTGGAGGTTGTCTGATGCCTGTCCACAAGGTAAATGGCATGAAATCCAGGCTTCCCTTGGAAGGCACGTGCATATGCAGAAACTTGGGTGGGGGGCGTGGGGCGAGGTTAATTAGACCAATCGGAGGCAGCAGCAGATCTAGTGAGTGACTTGTCATGAGTGAGTCACCGCTTCTGAGCGACTTGTAGCTGTCCGAGGGGAGGATGTTCAGCATAGCTTTAATGAAACTTGTCTTTTAGGGTTAATGGAAGCGGTCATGCCTTTCAGACTGGCTTAGCAGCATGTGGAAGTTGGGCCCTGTAATGGGAGCGGACGGCAGGGGTTGGTTTCGTTTACCGCTAATGCTTGGGGGGAAAATTGCACCCCACATAAGGTGTTTGTGGAGAACTTATCCTCACAGCACTGTCAAGGTTTTTTAATATGATTGATTGGCCACCTTTGTCTCTGTTTGTTTGTAAAATAGGTTTTTCAAATTTGAGAAGTGTGTGTGTGTGTGTGTGTGTGTGTGTGTGTGTGTGTGTGTGTGTGTGTGTGTGTGTGTGTGTGTGTGTGT
>JAOYSI010011769.1:10247-40326 GCA_025775065.1 Hiodon alosoides | reverse complement strand
GTGACTTTAAAATTTTTTAAGAATTGCTTCTGTCTGTGCAGGTAACCCCAGACAGCCGCGATGATGTTGAGATCAGGGCTCTGTGACCAAAGACTACATTCACATAGAAAAGATAGGGTGCCTAAGACTTTTTGCACAGTACTGTACATTTTTATTTCAGTTTACTTATCTGACTTACTTATCTTATTCTGCTTATCTACAATCTCAGCAGCTTGAGGAATTAAAGCAGCGTGGTTCAGGCCTTTTGAGAAGATAAGAGATAAGACAGAAATGTTGCCAGGGCAGGTTTCCGTAGCAGCTGATGCGCCGATGACAGTGCGGCTCTGGCAGTTCCGGCTCGTAATCGGAGCATTTCAATGGCCAGTCCTGCATTCCGTGCAGAGCTGCGCAACACCTCGCAGCTCTCACGTCTCTACATGAACACCCAAGATTGTTTGGTCAGACATTAAAAAAACAGCAGCAGCAGAATGGGAGGGAGTGGGGCAGCTGGTAGTCACACAGGGATTTTATCTGGTGGGACAAATAAGCAGGACCAGGGGCAGCACCCCCACCCCACCCCACCCCCGAAATGAGATAATCATCCCATTGTCTCCCGAGGCCCCCACTCCCAGCACCCTTCTACTGCGTTGTCACATCACATTGTGGCTGACCTCTTCCTGATGCTTTGCCTGGACAGAGGCATTCTGGGTAAGTTCTGGTGTCAGTTTAGGACTCTCTGATAGCAGACACACACATACACCAAAATGTCACTCTGCCTGCCGATATACACAGACACGTTTTTAATGAGGTTCCAAACATCAAATGCAGGTACCATGTTTTTTTGGTTTTGTTGATTATCTCAGATTTAACACAAATAATTACAACTAAAAGCACTGAACCTGGGAAAAAACATACATAAATAACAGGCTATTCAAAAAAATAATAAAATAAAAATAAAGAATATAGAGTCTGACTTGGCTGCTTCAGACGAACAGAGAATTGTTAGGTCAATGTTTGAGAATGCTCACTTTTGGCAGCCCATATTTGAAAAAAATAGTCTATACTGGGACAATGAGAACTTCCTCTTAGTTTCTGAGAAAAAACCCTAAACGTAGCGCTAAAGCTTCATCCTGTCCTCATGAAACCATACACGTAAGGCCTTGGCCAGGAGGCGTCCATCTTTACAAACTGGGTTCTCTACTGCCCCCTCTCTGCCCAGCTGGAGCACACAGGCTAATCATTACTCAGGAAAGATAACAAGCCTTAGAATGAGGCAGTTAATGAGCGCTGTTTAATCACCATAGGTCTCGACTGACTGGCTCAGTCTGTAAAGGCACTCCATGAGCTGGTTTGAATCCAGCTCATGTAATTTACCGATTATGACAAGAACAACACAGTGGTGGCGCACAGAGCAATACCTCAGCGGTGCAGGGGTGGGCAAATTGGCTGGGTTTCTCTTGGCCTGCCACTAACAAGCATTTTCATTAGTGGAATGGAGGAGTCTAGTTTAATTTCTTTACTGTGCGTTGGCAGAATTCATACTGACAAGCAGGATGCATTGTCACACATGGTGTTCCATAATTGGGGTGAAAAATCATTCTTCATGCCTCATTCCAGTTTTCTTTAGATAGAATTTGGTCTAAAAGAATCATAAGCATAGTTTCAAGAAATCCCAACTCTGCCTCCAAAAACTGTCTATTGTAGTGTGGTGTCTGTTTTATATAAGTAGTGTCTGTATTATTGTTTTGTGCTGAAAAAATATTCTTAACTTGGCCTCAGGAAGTTACACTAAACCCAGAGGGACAAAGACTGGAAGCCAAGGGAGACTGGTTAGCCCTTCCCCCCCAACTCTTACGGAGCCGTTCGCTCCCAGGTTAAGAACAAGCAAAAAAATAAAATAAAAAAAAAATCGGAAGAAAGCACGGTAGCCACTACAATGTAACTATTTAGTGATTATTTAAATTACTGCATTGTCAGATTTTACCTTTTAAAACTTTTTAATTAACATCCTATACAATCTATTGTAAGGCTTCATAAGCTATAAGTAAAGCAATAGAAAACAACTGACTTAATTTGCCATATCATATTATTGTCAAACCATGTTGTAATTTTTTATCTGACATTCACTGCAGGGGACATTAGCCAGAAACATGAGGGCAGGCCCATTTCACTTTATTTTATAATGTTGAAATCTGCATGGTTTTTCCTTTAATCCTTTAGACAAAAATAGTGTCTTTGTCTAATGTGCAGGAATGTGCTATAGTAATTATGATGTTGGGCATGTAATAAAAGGTTGCAGGTTCATATCCTAGCAATGCTGAATTGTCTCAGTAATTATATATCTAAATAAATGAATAAAATAAAATTCTAAAGTGTAACAAAATTTGGATTTGTTCAAGGCATAGTTATTTTCTTAACCTGATATCTGGAATTGCATAATCTCTTTAAGGCACAATGTCAAATGACAAATTCAGGGTCCTTTTCTGATAAGTGCATTTTATGTAGATGTCTCAGAGTACCAAACCAAGTGCCTTAGCTATAATGTTGCAGGAACATTGTGGGAGTGTTTTGTGCCCCCTTGCCAGGCAGCACAGATGGGTCTGTCTCATATCAAAGCTTCAACATGACAGTCAACAGGTGTCAATTGTGCTCATACCCGAGTTATCTTCTAATTTTCTGTTTTGCCTCGATCAGCAAGGAACACTGAGGTACTTGAGTTTGGTACTTGCCCTAAACAGATACAACTCACATGCACCATAAAAACAACCTCAAGGTTGCTTTCACAGAAAATGCTGACCTAGTCAGTCATCGTTGGATCACATTCTCTCTTCCATCGTTGGAGTCCGATTCCTGATATTAAATCCCATCGTGATAGCAAAGAAATCAGACAAAACCAAGTTTGATTGCCAACATGATTATCTTGAGCCAGACTATGAAAGCACAGCAGAAGCCTGCCGGCAGATACCATACAGACAATAATGGGAACGCAGGCCCATATGATTCAGTTGCTGCTGCTTCCCAGAGTTACCATTTACTTTAGTACCATTTACTAAAGACTCAGTGTACGTTTTAAAGGAATAGATTCGTTTTGTCACTCCCTATGAGAGCAGACACACTTTTAGGGAGGAGCACATTCACACCACGGTAGACACATCAAACCACTATAACAAAGAGCTTTCCAAAAAGAGAGCAATACCCAGAGCATGGTTATGTTTAGATTTCTTGCTTGTCAGGAAAATGTGGTCCTTAAATTGAAGATCCAGACTGCAGCGAGGAGTACTGCCATTTTAATTAGGCCAGCGGGTTTTTAAAGAGGTGGACAGTGGCCTAAGCAACTTGGGAATGCCACATAGCAGTGAACCTGAGTACACTTCTATGATAAGGTGAGGGTCAACTAGACGCAAGTTGTTTACTGCCACTGGCAAACAGTGACCTCTGTTGGCTACAGTGCCTGTAGGCTAGCAGTGCTGTGTGGCCCGCATTGTGAAATGCTAAGGACTGAAAAACTGGTGGGTGTAAGGAACCACTTGGGGATCCCTAGTTTTCCCATGGTTTATGTTGGGGTTCTTACTGCCAGCCAAGATTAAAAGTTAATGATTAAAATGAACGAGTGCCATTCCACTGACTCATCCAAGCCCCAGGAGAAGAGGGATCTTACAGCCATGGAAATTTATGATGGGTGTTGTCTCGCTCACCTCAATGGCAGGTTTGTTCACGCACCGCTTGTGCTCACATAGCACATTCCTCATGATCCCTGCCACTCATTCTCTCCGTCGTGGTAGAATCAACCTTCGTCTGGACTCTCACTAGTCTTCAGCTTTGGAGAATCGCCATTTTACAGATGAGATCGTGTTTATCCTCAGGCTCTTAAATTCAGTTCTGAATGACTTCCAGGGCAACTATCAATTACAAACCCCCTAACACTAGAAATATACATTTATAGACAACATGGTGTTTAAATAAAATATTCTAAAACTTTACTGCCAGCTGAATAAGGTTAATGATACATGAGAACCTCAATGTTGAACACTTCTTGTTGAAATGCATACCTCTGATTGATAGATAGGTACTTTATTTATCCTCATGGGGAAATTGCAGAAAAATCAGGGGAGAGTGCGAACGCAGTCCCCCACAACCAGACATTATGTAGTCGAGATTCCCACATTTGGGGAATTTGCAGGGGTCTATACAGCCAGATATGAAAGGCTGAGGCTCACCCTCGGTGAACCGCCTTCTTGATCATATCTCCCCTGCCGGGTAAGTAAGTATCTTCTCTAGTTGACATCATCTCCTAGTTGAACTGTAGTGCTCGGGAGTGAAGAGGATCCAAAGTATTTGCCCTAAAACAGGCCAAAGACGGAATTACGGAGGATTATGAACTATATTGTGCATCTGGCAGTGGGGGTGGGTTTGTGTGGGTATTACAGCAATGCCAGCAGCTGGTGAAGCTGCAAGAAGCAGGTTAGTTAGGGATTAACGTCAGCATTTTAACCATCAGGATTAGATTTTGACCCCAAAAAGACAATTTTCCTTTCTTGACACAACTCTGGGATCATAAGGAAATGGAGCAGAATGCAGAAAAACACACAGCTAAGACCATCATAGCTTTATCATAAACATTTTTTTTTCCAGAAACGTTATGCCAAAAATGATAACCAGACGGTTATTTCTGGACGTACCCTTGCTAAAAAAACTGTTAGTTGTAGAATGTGCACAACCAACGTCAAAAACATACAGCTTTGGTTTCTCACCTCTCCGGTTGCCTACAGTTTTATCCTAATCAGCAGAAGTCTTTGGCTTGCTGTATGAACAGAAAGGGCATGCCCCCACAGGTTGGTCTGTGCATTAACACTTCAATGTTCAAAGCCTGCTCATTGTTATTCGTTTTCTACCAAAGAAGGACTTGCTTGCCACTGATTGCTAACCCAATAAGTACACTAAAATGGACTTTGTTGGAGGAATGTCCAAACCCGTTTAGGTGAGCGTCTTTATCTCCCCCCACCACATCTGCAGGCTTGCAAAGCTAACAGAACATGCTCTACAGATACATTAGTTGTGTAACTTTCCTCAAATGTAAACTTCACCAAATATGGACTGTTATTCTTAAAAAACGCATTGCTCTTTCTGTTTCCATTTATAAAAATAAGCATGGTTTATATCAAGGAGCATAGTTTTTGTTAGTTCTAAGAGCTGTGTGAATGTGAAACTGCATTGTAAAACATGGCTAACGATACCTTGCAAACTGATTGCTATTGACCTCACTCATAGCTCATTTCAAATACAGCAGAGGTGCCAAACCTCTTCGCCAGTCCATTGTAAGTTTATAAATTAAAACCTTATCATTTCCTTGCGGCTTTGCTAAGGGAAACCACTGTCGGCAGAGGTTCTATTTGCACAAAGCCAGCAAGGTGATTGATAACCTGTCACTTACTGTTTAAATAGCTGAGAGGAATTAACTTGGCCCATGTCAGTGTTTCCATAAACCTAACAGCATCAGTGTTCACTGAACAACGGAGACTCACCACACAGCTCTTAGCACTAACTTCCACACAAGCTGAACTTGGAGCCAGTCCTGAAGATCAGCGTTCTGGGCGACTGATCATACACACTTTCCGTTCTCCCACACTAAGCTCCTAGAACCAGAAAGTGCTTCTGAAGCACACAGCCATGACAAATAGTGACACTTTTGAAAAGATAACACAAAAGAGAACATAGACATAGCAAAAGGGGTGATGTCTCTCATCCACACCTAACCTTGGGTACCAGGCTGTTGTGGAGGTCAAAGAGTCTACTGTGGAAAGGCAGCCCACAGCCATAACGAGTGGTTGCATGCTTTACAAATGTAATTTCACTCCAAGTTCACCCAGAAGCCATCGCACACAGGCGTGTACAAAGACACGTCTGGTAGCATCACCTCACAACAGGTTTGGAGGGGGGGGGGGGGGGGGCGGCGGGCGGCCGCCCCCCCGGGCCGCCCCCCCCCCCCCCCCCCTCTGTGATAGTGTGCCACGGTGCAGAAGCAAGAATGGCTGGATCCCTTGCTGCTACGAAGTAAGCGACCTCCAAAGTGAACACTCAGAGATTCACAATCTACAATGAAATCCTTACCACAAACATTGCCATGTGCAGTTTCTCGCTTTCTTAGGCGTTCACAGCATTCTCCTAAGCACCTAAGATATGCCTTCATTGCCCCAAACTATACGGCCATCCTCTCCGGTTTTACCTAAAAGTAGTTCACAATACGTTCCGTTTTTCAATTCAAGGTATGACAGCTGGAAATTAATTTGGTCTGGATTTCTTAGCAATACTGACAATTTTTTTTCAACCACATGTTTATAAAGGGTCAGTTGTAAAAGTGTAGTCTAACACAGAGCAGCTAAATAAAAACAATACTGTTAAATGAGCACAGTAACCAAATTCATTCTAAGACATAAAACTTGTTTCCAGACTCTTTTTATAGATCTAATTTAGGATGAAAAATTGCCCACACTATAAAGTTTCATGCAATATTAATAATGAGTATTATCTTTCCGTAATACACTCGGGGCTTTTGGTAACAATGTCATTTGAAACTACTAATTTCATTATTTACATAATTCAACGCTTCCTCACTGTCCATTCTAAGGTCTGTCAAAAGGACAGATTGTGTACTTTCAATGGCTAAATTAACTTAACATACTCAGCTATCATTACTGGGCCACAATGCTTCTTATGCAGAAAAGAAAGATTGATTTCAGACTGACCCTTAATGTCTCGCCAGTCCTACCATTTCACTAGTGAGGGATTATTTGATCCAATTGTGTCATAGACATAAAAACGGAACGTAAATCATAGATAACCATTAACTGTTAACTTTGCGTGATTGTCCTTGCTGATGAATAACCTTCAAAGGTATTCTCGCTGCCTAAAAAAACCATGAAAGGAAAAGCATCTCTTGTTAAAGTCTTCTGCTATTCTCAGGGAGGAAAAAAAAATACATTATACATACACAACGCAGCTGACTATGTTCTTGCCAGCACAGACTGTTTTTCCCGGTCCAAGAACACACAGGCATTCAGTAACACTGCACTGTCTAACACCGCGACAGGCGCCTGTTTTACACGCCAGCGGCATTAATGTCGAATCCGAATCCGAAACCTTTTTGCTTTGTCGTTAACGGGATTTTCTGATAAACCTCACGTTCGCAGGAGTGCCAGAGTGTCTTCTTCCTATTTCAAACTGAAAGTGATGGAAGGTAAATTGCATGAAGCGCATTAGTGATTAAGGTGCTTGAAATGACCTTAAGGAGTTAAACAGAGCTTACGTAGGTAGGTTGGTGCGCGACTAAACCCAACACATGCCTTGCCGACGTCCCTATCGCCCGTTGCAGGTGTAATAAACTGGACCTTCGCAGGAAGGAAATACTGCGGTAAACGACAGACAAAACGGAGCACTGGAGAAAGACATTGACGGATACTCTGAAGAATTAGGAGAGTTTCAGCCAGCTCATCAAAGTGCAAGGCTGTCCAAAGCTGTGGAGCTGAATAACTGACCGGGGCAAGGGAATCTTGTAAAAAGACACACCGGAGGCCCAATGCATCCCAACATGAAGCGTTCCGCCCTGCAGGGCTGAATACACAACCCTCTGAGTGTCTGAACCAACATTCAAAACTGCAACACTCTCTCTCTCAACACTGACACCTGAGGAGGGGGGCACGCCCGGCTTTGGGGTATCCTTCATTAAAGTTAGACATAAGAAACAACACGTTCCGGCAAGACTTTAATTCTTATTAACTGCATCGGATGCTACTTGGCAAGGAAGCCTGGGAAACCATGATGGAACAAATGTCTAAACGCTTGTGTTTAGAGGTGAACGGTGTCATTAGAAGGGAGAGTGAGAATGCTAAGCTCTCGAATGCAGAGGCACGCACACGCGTGTTCAGTCCGCAGAGACTTAGCTCTGCCTCCTTGTCTGAGTTGTGAGACTTGGGGCAGCACCTCTTGCAGTGTGCGTGTGTTATAACGTCCCGGCGATTTACGGCCTCCTGTTTGTTACCTGGTGATAAACTGCCGCCCTAAGCCATAAAAATTACCCTCATTCATTTCTCATTGTGGCAGCGCCTTTCAGGCTGCAAAGCAGAGCATTTTGGCGCTACCTGGCCGTATCTATGTACACAGATCCCATTTATTTCTGCCTTTAACCAAAGTAATTAACACCCGACTTAAACGGGTAAAGGTTTTAATGAGCATACAAAGGCAGCGCAGGCTGAACACAAACAATTAAAGAGAGATTATGTCGGCAGTGGAACACTGAACTGTCACTGCAAGGCTAAAAGAGCACATATAAATGATTGCAGTTGAAGCAAACAAGAGATATTGTTCAAACCTCCTCAGATAATTCCAAGAAGACGATCAAACCTACACACGAAACCTGATGTAGCTGTCGGGTGTGTAGCACAGCAGGAATAAGAAAGTTTCATTCTGTCACGGCTTTTTATCATTTCAGATTGTGTTTCAGCAGATATTTTTGCCCGTATCTGCAGACTAGGAATAAGTGAAAAGGGAGGGATGTCGTCTGAGTGTGCTGGGGTTTTTCCTTATTCAAGCTACTCATGCAGGTCTTGTGGAGACACATAGTATACAGCTGTTCTTTATCCATAAGTGAGCAGAACCCTCCGGTCTATTGCCCTGGCCCTATATGTGATGCTCACCACAATCCTTCTGCTTTTGGGTGCCCTTCTCTCCTTTGATGGCCAAATTCCACATAATTGGTTTGACTCGCCTGCGTAATACCTAGCAAATTCTAAATTCAATTTACCAGGTGGCTGCCTCGCCAGAATCCAAGGACTTGCCTTCACAAAGGAAGCCCCAGAGCAGCGGTGGAGAGGAGGGTTGTCACCGGCGACAAGGTGCATACCGAGGGTTAGTGTGCAAACGTCCGGGGCATTACGGCGGCATGAATTATTCAGGGTAATGGTTTTGGAGCCTGCTTGGCACGGGCCGTTCGAGCGATGTGAAATATTACACGGCACATAATTACACCATCAAAGGCTAGGGACGGGGCCGCCTTCCCTCTGCCGTCGCCGTCAGCAGAAGTGAGCTGCACTGAGCCGTTGGAGGCAGTTTTCATTACTGTGCCCACAAAGTAAATCTTATCAGGAGCGGCTTTCTCCGGCCGGGGCCATTTCTGCGATGGAACAGCACCGTGTTACCTTTGGAATTTATTGACGGAGATACTTGAATTGTATTTACCATATTAGCCGATGTGTAAATATTACCCTGGACTACCTTGAGTCACCGAAGGTATAAGGTCAAGAGAGGCGATGCCTGGTGAGCCCATTTACTAAAGATCTCCACGGCCTTGAAAAACTGAACAGTGCGGTGATTACAGCCGGACCTAAATTTATACAGTATCTTTGCCACGGTTTTAGATATTCACGGTTAATTTTTGCGGTTTGTTTCCATTTTGTACACAGTACATTAATTAAACTTACATAATATAATAACTATAAGTATGAATATCTTTTTCTATTAATTATCACCCCCTTCAGTAGCCTTAATGTCTGTTTTCATTCAAATAAGAGGAACAAAAAACTAAAAATGTATTTTTATTTATTTCCTTCTAAAATCCTAGTGGCAGGATGGTTACTCAGATATGGAACAAACATGGTTACTCAGTAAGGCACTACCGTTTCTGGTAGTTCCTATGAATATGAAGGCACATCCTGTTTAAATTATAAGGACGAAAAAGAGAAACTTGAGGCTACATTTGCAGTGTTGGTTGAAGTTCTCCAATACTGTTAAAGGCACACAGACACCTATACGCACTCTCAGACATGTGCATATGTGACACTATAAATAGGCCATACACACACGCATGTGCATATCCGTCACCATTGTCTTCTTGCACGTGTCTTAATAATTGACTACTTTTTTCGGTGTGTAAAAAGGAATCACAGCGTGTATGGATGCGACCATTTTGTGTCCAAGTCTGGCATTACAAAGAAGTGAATTCAGTATATACTTGAACCAAAACCATTCTCAGAAAAGTAATCTGGCCAAGGTAGTCCCATTGAGTCCTGAAGTAGAAGTTTAGGTTGCACTACACTAGAAATTTCTACCCACAACACAGTTAAATCTTAAGTTAAATATTCACCGAATCCTCTATCTGCGTTAAGCTTTTTAAAGCTGCTAATTGTTGAAAAAATTCAAAATACATAACTAAAAGTGAGATAAAGCTCTATTCTTACTTTGTACATCAGAAAGATTTGGCATTAAACTTTCTTCCTAAACCCCTGCTGTTCTCTAAAGAAGAATCCAAGGCAAGCTCCTGACATTTTACAAAACAGACACATGAAACGAGTAATCCCAACCCAGAAAAACTACTGCAAACTGTTACAGGGCCCTTCTGAGACTCACTGTTAAGATCCAATACAAACAAGGACAAGCCAGGGCTGTTCTTTCCCAAAACAAGTATTTTTTTAATGCTCTGTGCCGCACAGAATAAAGCACTAATCACTCAATTGCAAGTGAAACGTAGCTTAGCATAACAATTTATTTTATTTATAACTAGGCGTAACTGCCAAGAGCACAAGTTGTTGTGACTGCACAATTTTCCACATTGTCCACAAGAATGGCAATATCATTAGGTAAATAAAGTACATATTCAGAACAGAGCACGCGCGCACACACACACACACCCGCACACGCACACTCTCACAAACATACATGCGCACGCACGCAGGCACCCACACACACACACACACACTCTCACAAACACACACACACGCACGCAAGCACCCACACACCTGCACGCGCACACACACACACAGACACACATTTGCACACCCAAACACTCTCACAAACACACACACACACACGTACACCCCCACACACTCTCACAAACACACACACTCTCACAAACAAGCGCACGCACGCAAGCACACACACCCACACACACACGCACACACACCCCACACACACGCACACACACACACACACACCCACACCCACACAGTCGGGCCTTTCATCCCTCTCCATCTGCTAGTTTTTCCGGGTTGAGAAACAGTGGCACACCAACGCTGAATCACAGGTTCCCTGGCCCCCAGCCAGTGGCAGCAGGATAGAAGGAGCAAAAGAGATAAAGGAGAGAATGCTCCAAGGAGCAAATGTCACACCAAAGCTATGGGAGAGAAGGTGGACGAGAGCAGGTTAATACTACATACGTGTACCGGCTACCTGCTACATGCTACATAAGAAAAATGCACGTATGCGGGTGTGTCTGCGAGCACGCAAAAAAGCACGTAGTTCGACTGACAAAATGTATCGTAACTTAAAACACTTCTTACAATAATATCCAATATATTTAAAATTTAAGCTTTCACGCAAACAATTAATTACCCAAGTAATTAATTGAATTATTGCTAACTATTATAAATTAAATTTCATTTTCATTTAGTCAGAATACTGAAGCTTGTTTTAATGAAGAGAGAAGACATGTTTTTGCTGAAAATAGTAAACGCCTCCATGTTTAAATTGTATTATTTCTGTTAACACTAAATAATATATAACTTATAATTTGCCAGAATGCATTCAAAAAACGGAGGATAGCATTAACTGTGGCATCGTTAAACCACATTAATAATAAGTCCTTAATCATGAGGTGATAGAACATATTTGACATAATTAGTTGATTACTGTGTTAGCTAACTCTAAAATGCACTGTCCCAAACACTTACAGTTACTGAACATTGAGAACAGCAAAGGGAGCAATGGGGCGTTGCTTTAATATTTAGAGCCTGTACAAACCAATTCAGCAATTTATTACTATTTATAAACCAGAACTAATTAGTTTTCATGTATAAATCAAAGACTGTGCAATTTTATTAACCAAAACAAAAGGCTTATAGAGCACAACAAGAGTCTATTTAAGATTAACTTTTAAGTTTTAACCTTTGGAACATTTCTGAAAGACCTCCAGGTCACAAAAATAAGAAGGTAACAATGACTCAATCCCAAATTTGGAGTATTTGTTTTTTTTTTTTGTGTCAGCTGTTTCTTCTAAGCCATACTATATATTTATTTATAACAAATGTAATGAAAGGTTAATCAACTAATTAATCAACTAATTAGCCTAATTCACTAATTCATTCTGACCACCTGATCTATAGTTCCGTGTACATTTAACACAGTTTTATTTTATTTTTTTAATTCCAAATATTTGGTTGCCTTTCAAGGTCTGCGCAGCCAGCATGACAAAGGTGCGTTGCTCAGCAACAGCTATCAAAGAGCGCTTCACCTTTGTCGCCTCTTTGTCGAATGTTAAAAGAACATTCTGGCGACTTTGCCATCTTGTGCTTTTAGCAACTTCTCATTGCGATTCAAAAAACTAAAAAGTACCGCAATTGTTCTAGAATATATTGGTTGCGATAAAGCCCGGGTTCTTTTTCAGTCCTCGTATTTTTTTCTTCCGTATAGCCACGGATCACCACACTGGAACAAGCATACATATGCTATCTCTCAAGCATAGACACTAATAAACAGACAAACGATAACTGCTTCCACACAGGAGCGCACATGCACTTTCACACTCCTCTCGGGAACGTGTGAAGTCAGTTGGGGTGAGGGGAGGATACTGCACCTAAGACCAGACAGTTCTGTGAACTACAGAGGCTAAGGGACATCCAGCTCAAATTTGAAGTTCAGTAAGACGCTCACGCATTTTAGAGCAACGCTTGGCAAGCGTGCTCAGGGTTTTCCAAGGTATATGGGACAGGAGAGACATATAAGAGACAGGTCTGGATACAAAAGAGGGTAGAGAACATTCTGACATTCAGAGACAAAGTCACCAGGAACTTTGCTACTGTACATGCAACTGACAAAATATTTGAGCAATAATAGTCACTATGCCAGAGCCCCCTTGGCAGTGTGAAAGTGTCACACACTGTAGAAATGTTTTCCCAGAACATCATCAGCGATGCCAGATTGGATCAGCGTGCAGTTGTGCTGACCAGACCTGCCACTCGTTGTCTGACTGGGTAATAAATAAAAAAAATTACACTAAGATAATCTCCCTTCTTCCATTCGTTATTAAAAGTCACAGGCAGAATGTGAAGTGAAATGATAATAGTAAAGTGTACCCAGGAGTCCACGTTGAGTGCATAGAACAGGTCAAACCGTGAGAAACCCAGGGAAACCGTGGAAACGAGGGTCCTGCAGTAGTGGAGCCCGGAGCGTCCTTGTTGCATGCTCTCTCACTAACAACCTTATGCCGGAAACCTTTATACTGACCTCATCAACTCTGCTCAGCCATACTGTGCCCTCGAGGACTGTATCACATCTGCAACAAGGACAGTGGGTGGATGCCTGCTACTAGGGGGCTTTTCCTGCCCTCTCAGCTGGACTGCACTTGAGGCACAAAGTGGGAAATTGGCTTGACCCTTGAGGTCAGGCCGAAAAAAAGGTGAAAGGAAAAAAAAAGAAGATTTTCCTGACCAAATGCTTTCACAAGCAGCATGGACTGATTCCAGTTGTAGAGTGGGTCTTCGGACTTGCTCATGGCCTGACTCCTGGCCTGACCTGGCCTGACATATTTGAGGGAGCTCCGTAGTCTTTAGCTTAGGCTAACACCAACGATTTCTTGCAAGAGGTTGCAGGTTCGATTCTCGTTATTGAGATCTGAGGGATCTAATTTTGTTTGCTATGATTGCGATATGTTCAGTCGGACCGTCTTTGAGCCATGGTGAGTTTCTCTATTTTGTTGGGTCTGTGGTCATTTTCGTTTTATTTTTTGGCATACCTGGATGAGTTTTATCATCAACTGTGCCACTTTTTTGCCATATTTTTGTTTCTGCCATGTTTTAATTATTATTTATTTAGTATTCTAGGGCTAAATGCGGTTGATGCTGGTCTAACATAGCATTCTTAGTCAACAGTTCAGATGCTTTGAGGAATGAGGCAATTCAGGTCATAGTGAGGACAGTGTTCCTTCATAGCAGAGGTTGTACCTCATTAAACCATTAATCTGTGAGCTCCAGCATTTTCCTCCATCCCACAAGAGACTCCACTTCCAACGATTCAGTGGGTGTACTCGACTGAGATTGCTATGGTTATGCTCCATGGAACTCTGAACTGTGAAACAGAAAACAGCAAAGTTGGAGTTTTTGAATAAAATGAAACCCAGAACCTTTGAAAAAAAGACCAAAGACATATGGAAAAAACACTGTTTCCAAGGGCGGATGAAATCACACCACTGTAAGGACGACGTCCCTTTAGGAGTGAGTGGAGCTTGAGGCTTATGGAATTAGTACTCCACAGTATATGCCCCCCTGCCGGGTACAGGCAGGGTTTTTCACCCAGTTCACACTTGAATGAGTTCACACTTCAACTTCTCTAAAGCAATGTAGACAAGGTTCAGAAGTGGAACATCCTTTGGCCACATATAACCAAGTTAACATATAACGGTTTTTTTCACATTCGGTTTTCATTCTATAAATGAATGAAATTTCTTCCTATTCTTTTCTTCATGATTATTACCACAATGATGACCACACTGATGAAATATCATCCATATTTGACATAATTACCATCAATTTAGAGTGAACGGTCTAAGCCCTGTCAATAGGGCACTGGAGAAGTCTGTCTTTAATTAGGCCAATAACGCATGTACGGCCCTTGAGGAAAAGCAATTCTTTCCTCTTTAGCCTGAGGCATAGCTAGTCAATGCCTTTCACCTAGCTGCCCGCCGCCAATGAAGCCAAGCCACCCCATCGACCTCCTCTCAAGGTGTCCCTGTACTCATAGTAGCAGTAGAACCAAATAGGCAATTCAGGAGATACAATCTCTTAGAAATCTCGTGGAGATGAAATTCTATCTGAAAACAGCAGGGGCTAATTAAACGACCAGGCCAGAGGTCCATGACTTTACTCACATGGTTATTGATTCAAAGGTCTATTGCCTGGGCTGGATATTAAGTCTGCCCCCAATGTGTTTGGGGTCAGATTCACCAGTTCAGAATTTAAACTGGCTGTCAGACTATCCTTTCCCAACCTCGACTGCATCACCATGACCAGCATCTCCCTGTACTTTAGTTTAGTGTTTAAGAAATAAGAATAAACGTTTGTTTTGAACATGATCTCCATGATTTCATTTCTCTTTGGTGGGATGAAGACTTAGAGAGATAACACTGTATTAATTATTCTCCCAGTTAAGGTTCTAAATACATTACAATAAAATGATAAAGAAATGTTTTTCTTCTGACAAAATATTTAAATCTCACATATACATGTGAGCCCCTTGTGTACTCTAAAGCACAAATAATTCAGTTATGTAATTTAACAAATACGACTTTTTCACTATGTTCAAAGACCGTATAATGCCACGATATAATGAATGTTTAGTGCTCTGTGGTCATTAGAATTGTAGTATGATTTAAGTGGGTGACAGATGCCATTTTCAGCTAAAGATCTACTTGTCCCGATGTGCCTGTGAGTCTCAGTCGGGTCAAGTGTACGGCCCCCAGCCCTCCTTTGCGCCTGGCTGTCGAGGTTCCTCACGCTCATTCCGGCACAGTCACCTCTGTCAAAACACTAGCCTCGTCTTTCTTCAAACGCTGCACGGGAGAACGGAAAACAATACTTCTCACCCGCCGGTCCTCTCAACACCGCTTTCTTATTCTAAACAGCATTATGATTTTCATTAATCACCTGGATTCCTTTGACGTTCCCTGTCCAAGCCTGTCGCCTTTATTCCCCCCGCACAGAACGTCAAACACCGAGAGAATTTCTCTGGGTGAAATGAAAGATTGCTGCATTATAACGACGTCGGGGGAAGACGGGAGGGGATGTGGGTTCCCTAAGAGAAGCCTGCTCGCTGCCGGGCAGTCGCTGGGTGATACGGACAATTCAAAGTTCGATGAAAGTCCGATTAGCGGTCGCTTCTTTGTCCTCGCCTTGTCATTGTCATTCTATCATTTTTAGTTAGCCATAGAATACGTTGCACGCAACGTTTCATTTATTTTCATTTTCCTTTAGTTCATCGTCAAAGGGATATTTTTACACCCACAGCTTGCACAAAAGATAACCGAGAAAGTATAGTTGGACGCGGGACTTCACTTCCAATTAATGTGACCAGCGACAAAGGCGACCAAAACCGCTCGTTGTATTGAGATCCGATGACCATCTACTTTAATGTTATACTTAATTAATGGTCATTGTGTTCCACTGAAGACCTAAACTTTAGAAAAGTGTGAGACAGGAAATAAAAAAGAAAAGAAAAAAATACTTATTTTTTCATTTCACCAATCAGGGCCTCCAGTTAAATTTATTCCAGAAGACAAGCAGCAGCTTCCCTCTAATTATCAGCTCTATTTAGCACTAATTATTGAATTATAATAAGCAGATGTTTTCAAATTAGATCTTCATCAAGTGAAGTTCAAAAGAAGGCTGGATATTCCTGCATAATTAAACTGCAATGAGTGAAATTTATTTCTGCAGCACCAAGAAACTGCGGCTTCTCTCCAAAATGTAGGATGGCAGTAATAAAGAACAGAGTAAACGCTCTCCTCATCAGGGGGAGTGAGTCAATATGAAAGCGTTTACCTGGCTGCCACTGCAGGGCTGGGCAGGGCTAGGGAGTGAACTGTTTAAATGTTTGAAAATATGAAGCCCAGGAAAAGGTAGTGATGCTGGATGAATGTGCGATGGTAATGATTGCCCCTGCTACAGAATCGACAAATATTATGATAATCAAGAAAGAAAAAAATCACTTTATTTTTTGGGGAAATCGACTCTTTAAAGGCATACTTTTTGGTTGTATAGCATTTCGGTAACCCTCTCTAAGACAGTGAACACGCCAGTTTTCTTACACGAAAGAGAGCAACCAATAATTGAGTATTCTGCTGAACGCTGATGTTTTACAATGGAACAATGCAGATGTCCATGTTTTGATGTTTCATTTTATTACAGTATGAAGAAACTGCAGGAGGGCATGGGAGAGATTCTGCTCAGTACTCACAAACGCTCCTGGCATCAGGAAGGCTGCTTGTGTTCACTCATGTGTTTCGTCTGCTGGTTGTTTTGGAGTTTTACTTGACACCTACTAATTGACAAGGGCTGTACTTATGGTTTGACAGGTTGTGGGCGTTTTCTATGCAGATGTGCAGATGTGTGTTTCATGCGTGAATGGTTGGCTAGGTATGTGCACGCAAGCATAAATCTTGTAAACTTTCTTTGATTTTCCCCGCCCCTCAATGTTCACAACATACTAGTTGGGGGGGGGGGGGTTATTTCTCCGAATATGTTGTTCCTCCGCTGTCACACAAGGCTCCGGACTGCATCACACGTTCCCTCCAGCAAAGCCCTTTTTCATTTCAGATCTTTCGCACATCGTAACTCAGATTGTGGCCTCAGGGAGTTTTCCATTAAATATTAAAGCCCATAAACAGAATGAGGAATTTGATGTGCACACAGGAAGCCACAACATGTAACGGCAGCACGTGCCGCAGAAGCCACCTTGGACTCCCGCCCTGCTGGTGGGTAGGCGCCTTGGCTGACGATGACTTCGCTGATGCCCTCGATTAAGACAGGGAAGAGATATAACACTTGAAATCACTGTGCTTTAGCTTTACTGTCATGGTATGTGTACTTATTGTTTTGCATTTTCGTGCAAACTGAGAAGTGTAAGTAAAAGCGGCATTAACACCATCGGTTTGATAACATTTATCCAGCACAGGGTTCTACACAAACTGTGGCTGAACTACATACTTGTAATGATGAAATGGCTATCACACCGTGACCAGGATTTTTCCCAATGATAATGTCGCTTGCTTATATAAGAGTGCAGTTCCAGAAATGGGTTATATATCCTGGAAACAACCGAGGGGAACTAAAATGGAAAAATTGTGATCCTTTGCTGATATTTACCGACTGTAGCCTGGACGCTATCTGGTGCGGGATGACGGATCAGCACCGCGCTTGGTTTCACTCGCAAGCGCAGAAACAAGCCACCACCCAATATACTCTGCTCTCAGAGTCACCCAATTGATCAATTACTCAGGATTAGCACCTGCGAGTCGGCCGTTTAAATTATTAATGCGGCGAGCCGCACCGAGCCGGGCGGTGATTTGTTTTGCCTTTGTGTTGTAGAACGTTCTACAGACGAGCCATCGTAATACCCAGACTGATCCAGGGTGGTAAGTGTGGAAACGCTTGGTGAATACAGGTGAGGAACAGGTGAGTATCAACTCACGTTTACCTCCTAACATTAATTTAATTTAACACGTTAAATACATCAAAAAGCCATACTGTTGGGACAGATCATAAACTGGAATGAGTAGGTACTTATTCACTGAGGTATACACAAAGCCGCCCCTTTAGCAGACAAAAGAACAAACTGACCAGTCAAAGTAATCAGTAGCAATCAGTTTGAATACGTTTTTTTCTTCATTGATATGTCTAACTGATGTGCAATTCTTTAAACCCCAGTATTATACCAATGAACCACTAGGAGCATCTGACATAATTAAAGATGAGAGCAGATTCCATTGTGCTGCCTTTTATCAAATTCAAAATATATGCCTGGGGCATGTGCAGTGAGCTATATAAATATCATCTCATGCTTAGGAGATGCAATCAAAAAGCATTCGATATTTATTCTGACAATAAATCTATGTTTTGTTTTGTTTTTCTAAGGGCTGGTCATGTCAAAAATTAAGTAATTTTTCAGCTACATGTCCCAGTTATTTTTCAATTTGGATTGGGTTGTTGATGAGGATCTCCCATTATATAATTCCATATTATCAAACATCCCAGCGTAGACCAAATTCAGACTGCAGTTTTCTTTGTTAAAAAAAAAAAAGGTTGCATGAGACAAGCCTGCGTAACAGCGGGCAAAAAGTAGAGCAGCTGGTATGTATTTTTCGCTATGTACCCAAACAAACTGAAAGGTTGAGTTAACATTGTGACAATCCACTCTGCCCTCCAGCCCCTCTGGATGTGTTTTTGAGCGGTTTGCGTTACGTTTGTTTTGGGTCGGGTGGTTTTCCACGCACAGACTGCCTCCAGGACTGAAAAAAAACTGACCCGGTTTGGGGACAAACACAACATCTGAGAATTTAGAAAAGCACAAAGTAATTATAGAGCGAAGGTTAGGATTTACAGAAAGACTAACTGACATATATTAACACATTTACCGGAAAATAAATTTCGTTTTTTAAACTAATTTAACAGAAAATGAATGTGCTATATAAGACATAAGACAAGTTTTACTGCTACAACAAAGGAAGTATTTTTGTTTGTCTTGCACAAACGTGGGTTTTAATTAGTGAAATATAATGCACAAACAAAATATTTCAGAGTACAGAAATTCAGGAAGTATGTGCCACTACAATACAGAATTTCAAGAACTGAATAAAGTCTAAAGTCAGGGCTCATACAGGTGACCCATAGAAAAATACTTAAATACTACCTGAAGGTGCAACTTCATCACTACTTTTAAATTAATGAAGCGAATGACAAACACAAAGAGAGATATTAATGTAAAATAGTCTATTTTTCAGTCAACACGCAGCACATTTGAAGTTGCACCAAATACGCTGTCATTAGGTTGAGCTGGACTCATGAGGTCAGATCTTGAGAACATTTTTTCTGCACTTTTTCAACACAAATCCTCGGAAGTTTCCTTCAATCGATTTAATTAGCCTCTATTTTAGAGTGACTTACATACCCCAAACCCAACAAGCCCTGGGGAAATGCCACTAATTCCCAGCTGGGAATTTGTACTGCGAGGAAAGAGGAAGTGATTCCCTGCAGTGGGGCTAAGGGTGAACCTTCTCGTTCCCAGGCGTGTCAGAGGGAACCCAGGGTGCTGATGCCTCCTCTCATTAATCTGTCCCCAGGGCCAGAAAAAGCCCACTTGTCTACTCCCCGAGCTTGTGGGGAAACTTGTGGAAGAGAAACCCAGCTAATAAACACCATAATTAGCCGGAGTTCTCCTTTACCTAATGAGTAATGACAGAACCATGGTACCATATGCTGTCCTCCGCTCGGAGCAAAACGGCAGGAGGTCTGGATTGTACAGTAATTCCTGAACGAGAGTGCGCAGATCCCCGTTGAGCGGGACGGAGTTTCTCGACTCTCTCTCTCCAAGCACAGGAGTGAATACGGCAGCACACGACGAAAACAGAGACAGAGAACGTCTACAGGCGCTGGACCTGGAACAGCAGCTCGTTTAAATCACCAGTCCTGAAGAAAGTGCTGGGACACAAACCGCTTCTCTCCTGAAGATTTTTTTCTTTTTTTACATTTGTCCCACCTTACCTAATCTTTCATTCTCCCTCCAGACTGTCTCAGATGCACATATCCCTTCAGCAAATATGCCCACCTTTCCTTTTCCTATTGAGTCTATCAATAATGAGAACACCTTTCTCTTTTCCACTTTTTTAATTTCTCCATTTGAATTATTTCATATTTCAAAAAATTCCATAAAGGAATAGTTTTATTGAAATTAAATAGAAGGCAAATATTTAATATTTTATCAAGAAGAGAAGGCTGATTTCCCTCTCTCTGCACATGCAGAGAAGAAAAACTGCCTGGGGCAAAGGGTCTGATAACACAAGTCAGCAGTGTAGTCTCGCTCGTTTGGAATAAGTCTATTGCAGGTTGTGTTGAGAAATGTTTGCATCACACCAAATCCAAAGTTTTGGTTGCAAAAACCAGAGAGTTCCATGTTTCATGTTTGTTAAGTGATTTTTTTTTTTTACCATCGTAAGAAAATATATTTCCTTTTCTTCACAATTGTGACTTTATAGAACCCAACTTTGGGAATGCATTACTGTTCTCACAAGCACTTTTTAATTTTTAAAGTCACAATATAATAGGTTGGAATATATTTTTTATATATATATATTTATTCACCAGTACATTTTTAATGCACAAGTAAACCCTAAAAGAGGTAATCCAGCTTTCCTTCATTGCTCCATAAATTGACTGACAAGTGATGCTGTCAATATTAAGCTTTCTCAAACCCTTAACATTTCACATTGAAATAGTACGAAAAACGAAGTAAATGGCAAAAAAACAAGAACGATATTAACTACACGCACGAATGCAAAAACGACGCAAGCAACATGAAAGTCATCAATCAAATCCAGCATCATCGCTGTGACATATATATTTGGTTTTGTCTGACCTGTCTGTGCATGGTCTGCAGCAAATAAATCAATTCTGGTTCCCTCCTGATCAGGACGTCCAGATGCGAGAGCCATACGAAAATTACAGCAGTCATAATTGAAAAAGATGCACACAGAGACGCGTTGGGACACAAACCATACAACCATGAAACTGCGCTTTGGCACAAGTAGGTAGAGCCAGCTACAAAGATGAACACCAGGATAAATAAATAAAAAAACCACCCAAGTATCCCATAACAACGGCACACTCTTCTGGATGAAATACAGTCGAGACTAATGGAGGGGGCTGACGCTTCGCAGCATTGTGGACTTCATACCTTCTATCAGCCCCTGGGAGGACGTCACTGTGACTGACCCATTATTCATATTGGAGCCCTGTTCCACTAATTTGCTTCCCAAAATCTTTTGGGAAAAACACAGTGCTCCATCCCTACCTCAGCAATCTTCGACGCAGGAAACGCACACTCAAGAGAAAGGGTCCCACTGGCATCATTAAAACAGCAACAGATCTCAACGCCGTTAACCTCTGTTCCTGTCTGCCTCGCCCTCGAGGGAAAGCGTAGCATTGAACCAAGATAGCGTCTACCAATCACCAATCAGAAGAGTAAATTTTTGTTGGACCAAATTAAGCCACGCAGTGTGTGATGGACATCCCAGTAGGTTTTGGAAGACAGTTTTTGTTTATCCCGCAGACCTGCGCATCAAAAGCAGTTCTAGTAGATTGGTCACACAAAGACAAATGAAGTTAACAAAGAATCTGGAACATCTGGCAACCCTTGATGTCTCAGTCCTGTGTGGAGAAACTGCAATAGTAGCTATATTACTCTGAGCTGAAGTCCCTACAGACTCTTTGCAAGCCCAGGGGCAAAGAGGAAAAACATGTTATGACCTATAAATGTGACAAAGACTATATTGAATTAAGCTATTTTTAAATGGCACAAGTCATGTTCAAAAGTCACAACATCCCCATCCTTCCATGTCTTTATGCATTACACACGCTGTTAAGAATAAAAATTACAGTTATACAAAACATGTCAACAACATGTTCAAAACCGAAAAGCAACACAAGATTCAAAACAAATGAAATCAACCATTTGAGTTGAGCAGTAGGGGAAAAAAATGTCAGGTTCTCTTTCTATGTACGTATCTTAGACACATATAGCTAAGCAACAATAATGAAGTATGCAGGAAGTAAAACCCTACGATAGAAACAAACAAGTACCCCTAATCCATTATGATGAAATGATATAATATATATAGCAACATCCCACAGATGTTGCAAAGAGACAAGAAACACCAGAGGAGGCAGAAGCGCTTGCCGTTGTCTACTAGAGTGTTTGCGGATGACTGTACTGAAAATTACAAAGATGACATGGGTTGTCCCTGGCCTTGGCTGCTTTTTGTGTAGTATTTAACATTTAACCCGCACTGAATTAAACACTGACAACAGGCTTGACTTTTCTCACAGCCGCCACCATACAATGCAGTTATGTACAAATGTGTGTGGGGGGGTCAAGGTCTTCGTCAACATATGGTATTTTATAAAAATTATCGTGCACTAATTTGTCACATATTGGCTGTTTTGAAAACGTTCTGTCCATATTTGTTCACATGGAGAATATCTCAATACCCAGTTTAAAGCAAAACATTTTCTGCTCACTTTTTAGCTATAAATATTAACCTACCAAAACATTTGGAATCTATTGCCATTAATGAAATATATATACAGTATTTTTCGATCCTGATTCCCCCTCCTATTTCTTGTCCCTTTCTAACCATCATTACTGCAATTTACCACTACAAGCGTCTATGAGCACTGCCTTCCTAATTCACTTTTATTCTCCAAATTGCCATGGAAACAATAACATTAAATCAGGGAGAAACCAACATCTCACACCGAAATTGCCATGGATCAACCCATAAAGTCTCTTCAACAGTATGCTCAGTTGAAATACCGGGTGAAAATAAATTATCCAAAATAATTTTTATTTCAAAAGGACTTTTGGAGGCATTGTATTAAAGTAGATATTCTCTGAATTACTACAGAGCAAACATGCAAGGATTGCACAATGCTGTGTTGTAACTCTGACTTAGAAATGATAAACCATGGGCAAGAATAACCACTATTAATTGAACAAGGAATTGGTCTCATATAAATATTACCAATAGAAGTTAAGTTATTATACGTGTAACCATTTAAAATCAATGTCTTGAAGAGAACGTTTCAAAAGAAGCTTCTCAATCTTGATTAAACTGACTGTAGAGAGATAACATGATTCAAAAAGATTTAATGAGGAAATACAGCTGCACGACCCATTCTATGGGGCGTAAAAATCACGCTGTTAGTTGCAGCATGTGAGACTGAATTCTAGGAAGTGAATTAGAACACAGTGGATGTTCTGTTGCCTCGGCGATTCCACAGAAAAGCAGAGAGAAATGGGCCACTCAGGATGACAAATTGCTTAATGCCACATAAAACTGCCGACGTGTATAGATTGTACAAGTGTGTATTGAAGGAGAAAGCCAAAAGATTCTGCGGTTTTTAGGCTACAGACTACATTTTTTTCATTTGTTTCCAAGGGTACTGCTAATCTGCTAATCTACAGCTCCAGCCTTTAGTACTAATGCCATTAGTGTCAATGTCTGCTACTTTTTTTTATAGAAAAAAGGAAAAAAGCCATTAATATTTTACCACAGGACGAAAGACAATTAGACTTATGAAACACAATGGAGAGGAAGGAAACAGAAAAAATATATAGCATTATAGCAGAGAGGGATCTGAAGGTCTGAAGTTGATACATGCTCCATCAATGGCAAAATTGAATCTGCCCCTCTTCTTCCCTCCAACCTGGAACAGAAAAATGGCTGCCGAAAAAATGTTAAACCTCACAGCTGAGGGGCGCAGATACAGCCGACCATCCAGAAAAGAAGCACTCTGTTCCAGCTCCTTACAGCTCAGCCAGGCCGGTGTCAGATCACACCGTGGCTACACAGATGCCTCTCATCATACTCCCGGGTTTCCACCTGGCCAAAATGGGATTCTCACAGGAACGCTGCTGTACAGGAGTTAAATCCACCTCAGCTTTCTGGCAAAGAGTACAAGAGGCTGTCCAATTACCATCAGCTCATTCACAAGCTCTTTCTCTATGGGTCCATGTAATATCTTAAAGAGATATATTATTAAGACACAATCATTTTTTATACTAAAAGAAAGCATGTAGAGGTCCAGGAGATATTCTATTCCAGCTGATAACTACAAATGGTTTATCGAAAATAGCCATCTCATTTGGGGGATTTTATGGACTCATTAGAGATATGGCAAAGCTAATCTAAGATGTGAGGTTCTGCTCGTTGGCTGCAGGGCCTTCCAGCACAGTCAGAGTCAGGCAGGAATGTTCTAAATAGCCAACGAGGGAGCTCAGCAGGAAGATGGGAAAATGGATGGGGCAACGGAATATTCAAGGCATTGTCTCAGGCCCCAAATTACCCAGATACTGCCCCAAGAAGAAACAGCAGGCATCCATGTTGGGGGGGCAAGCAAAGTATAAAGCCAAGCTCGCTTGAAACAAAGGATCCCTTAAGCTCAAGGATCCTCCTGGCACTGAGACATAAACTCTTTTGCAAACACGGGCTGTCAGAGATTTGTGTATTATCAGCTAATGATTTATTGCTGCCTCTCCTTGCCTCCTTCCTGCGCTTGACAGAGTCTGGCAGAGAGCGTCGTCCACCAGGGACCACGAGAGAAGCGGACTCTTGTGCGACCCAGTTTTTGTAAAAAACCTCGAAGAGAAAGCGCACTCGAGTCGGCCTTACAAAGTTGTAAATGCTCCATTTATAGTAGATTGCGGGCTCACCGCCCTCGTCTCAGCCTTCAGCTGAGACTCCACTGCCGTCACTCAACACCCCGCCATCCGCAGTCACTCACTGTACCTCACTCCCAATTTATCACACACGTTTATCATTTCACATTTACATTTTAAATTTCAGCCATTTAGCAGGCGCTCTTATCCAGAGCGCCGTACACAAGTGCTGTAGTTTAGGGGCTACCTTGCCCTATTGGCGAATGCTTGTGGTCTGGTGGGGATATATGGCGAGATGAGCAAGCAGAGGTAGCCAGGAGCTGAACCAGTGGTACCTTGGTGAGTGAGGGTGAGCAGCGTTTAGTCTATCAAACTCCATAACCGACTAGCATTGGAACTGGGCTACATGCGTATACAATCACAACTACCCTATTACGGCAACTATTAGGATTAGGGTGGTTCCACTACGATGGCTTCACAGTGCCACGTTAAATGGTTATTCAATGAAGTCTCAGTAGGCTTATCTTGTGATGAAGGGGACTTGAGCTAGACTTCTATTATGTTCCATCGAAATCACATTGCCAAAAGTGCTCCTTTCGTCCTTACCTTTCACAGCTGCAAGGACTGGTACGTCTTCATGTGAAAATATAATATGGAAGAATGACTGGATGCAGGTTTCCCATTATGGGTGGTAAGCATACAGGCTGCCATTACTTACTTGAATATTTTCATATGCTTTTAATACAACACCAAAGGCCAATTAACAGTGTGCTACTGATTGTAGACTTGAGTGGAGGCCCTTCCATTGGAGAACAGTAGGTAATCTTTATTAACTAGCCCTGGTGCAAGCATGAATATTGGCATTAGGTGTGTGTGTGTATATATATATATATATATATATATATATATATATACACACACACACACACACACACACACACACACACACACGCCGGTGTGTAAGAACATAATTCCAGTATGGCTGGCACAGAGGGACAAACTACCAATTTGTCACCAGCATCTATTTTACTTGCTTTTCTCATTTAGAAACTTTTTATGGAATAAATTGATACTAAAATACATTTTCCTTTTAATACATTGCAATATAACAGGACTACAATGCCAAGCCTGATTACGTTAGACTGTTGAGGAGCACCCAGTTTCATGTTAAAACTCCTTTCTGTAGCTTCTTACATGGACCAACAGTCCGGCCTTATAATCACCTTTGTGTTTTCATTGACGTATATTTCCGTATATTGGCTAAACCTAGAAGATTTTTTGAGAAATGATCGTATACATGAGAGTCATACATTAAAGTTATCCTCCAGAAAACCGACGTAAACATACGCACAGTATATATTTTTTTATGCGTCTCGCTGAGGTTTTACTTTCCATGCGAAACACTCCGCTGCTGGTTTTGAAGCCAGAATTCCATTTCCTTGGCACCTGTATTTCCCATTTCAGCCTTGGAGCCATAAAGAATCCAAACGTCTGCAAAAGGCGCTCTGAGTGCAATGTGATAGGACTGGAAATTCTGGATTATTTAGCTATTTATTGGCCATTCAAAAATTGATTCCATAATAATATAAACCGGAGGGAGCGAGGAAAGCCTAAGAAAAATAGAATAACAGTGCCGATATAGCAACTGCTGGGAGGGCTGTTAAAATGAATATAAACACTATATAATGTCTACCAAGGTGTTTGGGGTCTGCATATGACCGCATGTGTGCGTGGTCCATGTGTACACTAATATACTGAGAGTCAGCGGGCATTTGTGCAACTGGGGGTGAGTCCACATCTTTGCGGTTATGTTTGTGTGTCTCACATAACCGTGAGTGTTTACTTACGGTCAAGTCCATGCCTCTGTAATGATATTTTGGAGAAGACGGACAGGTAATGGTTAGGTTTGGACTTAGGAAAGGTTCTCTGAAATCTTCACACCAGACAGAGAGGAAGCAGTATTGGCCATGACCCTAAAGTGTAACATGAATGTTCGGAAGATATTCCAGATGCTTAAAGGCTTTGCTAAGTGCTAGCTGGCAACAACAGCTTTATATAGGCAGAACTCAGTTTCCACACCATTTCCAGGGGAAATTCATAATCAGGCCCATTCTTTGCAATATATTCTCTGTTCTTTTTACAGTATGTTTATTGGCGATATTTGAATTGTTGTCCAGCTTATTTCCTGCTCAGTCTATTAAAATTTATTTCTGTCATTACTTCCCTGGGAAGGAATTTCTTGTCAAGCGTTCACAGAAGAATCTAATTTAGTGAAGCATATTTATGTCCAGGTCTTACTGCATCGGCAATAAATAAAAAAACAACCCCCAGTAATGTATTGGTGCTTTTATTATATATTTTAGCTCCTGCATTAGCGGCGCGAAAGTGGATACATAATATACAACTATAGAAAAGTCCATAGAGTATGGACACTCCAGATGTCTCGATATCATAGTCCAACATAGTTTTTTTGTACCAAACACTCGTGAAGTAGGCAAGTCAGCTACCAAATGTTAACTACTAAAGACATTTCTTACATCCCTCTTCCCACACAAAGTATGGATGCACTGATAGCCATAAAACACTTAAATTGTTCCTGTCCTACAAGTAAATGCGCTCAACTGGTCCAAAATGAGGGCTTTGTTTCAGAACGCAAGCTCAATAAATGTTAATAACTGGAAACGCAGCCAATATGTTTTAAACCCAGGGCTATGAGAGAGAAATACGGCACACTTTTAAAAGGAAAAGGGGCAAAATATGTTCTGTTTTTTTTCCCCCCGGAGAGTTAACAAATAAATAAATAGACAGACACAGCAATTCAGCATTTGCAAAAGAAGACAATTTCTACTACTGCGTTATTTGTTGTGCAAATTCCTGCCCCACCACTGGCAGGCAGGTAGCAGAAGGGGGTGGCTGTGTGTTACCTTGTAACAGCATTGAACCACTGGTCAATCTGACCATTTTAAAGCTGTCCGTAAATACATCACACCTCAGATGCATGCTAGCAATTTACGGAAACACAATACCTTAATCAATGCATTGTGCCCATATTTATGCCCCATATGTTTAGTCAGCGCCACTAAATTAAAAAGTCAAGGATCCAAAGTTCGGTATCCTTCAAGTATGAAATTAATCGTAATACGGAAATATTAAAGATGTTAGGGTTTAAACTGACAATGTTTTCAGCCTTGAATGTAAAGTTTTTTTAAAAGACAGCAAGGAGACCAATTATTTTCGCAAGACTTTTTTAAAATTCTACCACAGAATAAAAGTAACTCACTAATAAATAAGTAATATTCAGGAATATTTTTTGTGCATAGTGGAAGCAGCATCTGAATCTCCCAGTCATAAGCATATCCTTCCATAAGTTTAACAGAACGTAACAAACCTCAGCATCCCAGCTCGCATTCTTCAACATGTATCGTTAACAAACCAGTTATCTCCACAGAAAGATAACTTTCAGCATAGTGAAGATTTACCCCCGCCAAACCCTATTAAGGAAATTATAATGCAATGTGTTGATTGGCTGTATCGAAACCATTCCTGGCCACAAATGGATTGTTATTGGAAGTGATAATCCACACCCAATGAACTAAGAGGCGGTACAACGAATCCTTAGGAGGTTAGCGGGAGGTGTGACTGCCCCAGCAAAGCGATGTAATTTGCCTGCTGCGGCAGCTCTGTCTGTGCCCCCTGCCTGGCTCGGACAGATACTGGAGACGCGTCCACCCTGTCTAATCCATTAGCCATTCTCATAAACTGTCAGACACCATCTGTGGCTCTCTACTTTCAGCATATAAGAACCATATGTGCTGGAAATGCATTGATAACCTTATTGCCCTGCAAAGGCATTTGTTGCATAAAGATATTATAAATAAACATACAATATTATAGGATCAAATAACAGCGGAGTACAACCACGGTGACGAAAGGGGCACGGTGAAACGTGCAACTCTTCATCCCCTGTCACATACGGGGTCCAGCCAGGCGAGGCTCCACGCCACACAGCTAGGAATGTCCGGGGATGTTTCCGGAATCAGGACTGCGTACCTTACAGCAGTGGCCTCCACAGTCACCAGATCTCAGTCCAATCGAGCATCCAATCTGTGACAATTACAGAACGGAATTGGGCCAGCATCCCCGAGGCACGCTTTTGACCTTGTTCAGTCCATGCCCTGACAAATTTAGGCTGTTCTGAGGGTAAAAGGGGGAACACCAGCCTACCAAATTAATTGTAAATGAAATGTACCTGATAAAGGGGCCACTCAGCAACATTGACATAATTGGTACATGACAGTGGACAGGTTTCAGATAGCATAGTAGGGAAATAGGGAAAGGCATATCAAAAGCCAGAATTCTAAACATAAAATAACACCAGCCAAAAAGACAACCACTCCTAACTCAGATAGATGCATCTTTCACTCCAACTAGTCGTGCTCACAGTCTGAGAAGGGAACGGAGGAGACCCGGAGGACTCGTGCGGAGAAGAATTAGCAGGGTGGTACCAGGGGATGTGTGAGGGGTGGATAGGAGTTTTACAAGCAAACGTTGCACGGGCCAGCGCTCGAAGGTGGCGCAAGCAAAATCAACTCTTTACAGACCCTGTGAATGATTTAGTTGGGGGGGATATAATGAAACACAGGTTTTTTTTGGGTCAGTTTCTCCATAGGCTGTATGACAGTAAACTGCATGCCCCATGGTTGGTGCTGAGTCAAACAAATCTGACACACCTACTGTTAAAATTAAAAAATTATTGAAAAAGTCGGATTTTAATAACAGAACCTCGTTGCCCTATAAATAACTCAACATGTATGGATAGTAACTTTAAATTAGATCCTGATTATACATTGTGTATGTGCATTATGTGCATATATTTTTTTGTCTTGAAGCTACTTTTGTGGAACTGGTTGTTAAAATGAATGAGAACTCTGTTTTTCGGGAAGTGTTTTGTATAATCTGTAGCATCATTTTCCACAGGTTGGCCTCTTTGTTTTTTTCTACATGTGCAACTACTCTCATGACAGATAGTTGTATCACATGATTGCAGTTAGTGCAGGAAAAAAAAATACATTTATCATTTAATTAATATGTCTGTCGCAGCTGAAACAATTATCCATGTAAACGTTCCTCCCTC
>JAOYSI010011769.1:0-10147 GCA_025775065.1 Hiodon alosoides | reverse complement strand
AAAAAAAAATACATTTATCATTTAATTAATATGTCTGTCGCAGCTGAAACAATTATCCATGTAAACGTTCCTCCCTCCTAAACTGACTCGCTATAATAAATACTTTGCAGCAGATAAAAGAAAGAGGGAGAAAAATATATTAAAATACTTCTGGTGATTCATTTCTGATTCCCTCCCACCATACACTATTAGTTAATTAAACAAATGGTGTCTCGTATCTGCCCATTAAAATGTCTGCAACACTGGCTTGACAATGGCATAAAAGTCATTAAGCTAAGCTGCAGTTAAGCAAATTACAATATGACCAATGGCTTTTCCATCCAACTCTGTTCCAGGCAGACAAAAACAGAGAATGGGATTAAGGCCAATCCTGTTTATAACTGAAAGGTTTATCTTCCGTTCGTTGTCAGACTACTCTCCCCGTTAAACATCCCCACTGCCAACGCGTCATCCCTGTGTTTCCTCAACCAGCCACAATCACACATAGTCCAAAAAAGATATAACCTTAGACCTCTCTTGGAGTCATTTTTAAATCTGTTCAATGTATTCAGGAGACTAATACAATAATATAAACTTTAGTTTAACTTCCAAAGCAGACCTGCAACAAAAATGTTTCTAGAAGCATCTTCAAAGATAAGTTTTACCAGTGATCAGAATCCTAAAAATGGAGCAATTGATAATATTTTGTTTATATAAGATAAAATGTTGGTTACTGTTTGCTTATTGGACAACCAAAAACCAACCAAAAACAGTTTTAACAATGGCAGGTTCTTCAAATCCTTTCTACTAAACCAAAAAAAAAAAAAAAAAAAGAGGCTTAAAAATAAATAAATAAAAATTTCACGGAGTAGATCTCCATGGTAACAGCTTTGCATAGTTACAGTGGATGGGCAGCAGGAGCAGAGAGGTGTTTTTGCGCTGTAGTTCGAAAACGCTGTGAACAAGGAAGCTGACAGATATGGTAATGCAGGGACCAGGGACCACATTTCCCAGAGTGATATTTGGACTGGGCATGATCTGACGTGAGCTGCAGGCTTGTTTTTCATGGTTTGGTCCGAGCTGGAAAGATGGCCAGGGCTTGATTTTAGGTTACAGATGTGTTTCGGTGAGAAACTGGGTTTAGGGTAGCGGTCAAGGAAGTAAAACAAAAAACAACAATCATCAATCAATCTACTCCCCCCAAAAAGGCGCCTTTTCCCCCCATAGTTCTTAATGGCAGTTACACTTATTTGCAACCTAAACAAGGTATGTAAAAATTGGCAGCAAGCCAGGCAGTGTGTTGAACTGGACTTTTCCCATCAGGAATCAGTAATAAAGATCAGTAACAATCAATGCAGATCCATTCGTTATGTTTTGTGGTTATGCGGGTTCATTTGTCCCAAAATTCCAGTAACTTCCATGCCAGCAAATAATTATTTATTTTATACAGGAAAAGATACATTTAACGGACAGAGAGGGATAATATGTCATCCAGCAGCCAGTTCAAATGCCCCTGGGCACTACAAGACAAAGCCAGCTTTTATGGAGAGACTTTCATAAAAGGCATTCAGTTATTTAACTATACAAGAACTAACAAGCCCTGTTAGTAACAGAATTAAATGTATAACATGTTTTAAATATACATATTCCTTTCTTGGTGAACAGTTGCTAAAAATCATGCTACAAATTATGCATTTAAACCCAGTGAAACTAGTTTAACAATGCTCCTTGCCTATTTTTCAAACCAGTTAATATTTTCGAAATACTAACTAAATCACTAAATAATTTGGTATTAGAATATTTTCTAAATTCACACGGGCCACGTCCCACGGAAGCGTCTCAAACCTGCTCCCCTGTGCCATCTCACCTCAGCGGGCCCCGCAGAGGAACGCTGAGCGGAGCAACGGGTCAGGACCGAGCCACATTTCTCATCACCCCGGGATCTCAGCCGCCCGCCATCAAGGGTGCCGCAGGCTGTCGAAAACAGCATGGAGCCCCCGCAAGGGCTTTGGGAGGGCACATGTCCTCGCTCACGTTTGTCCTTAAAAGGAGGTTAAAAGCAAAAGGACGCTTCACTTCAAAAGGGCTTCATTAGGAAATCTGCATGTGTGACAATTCCTTTCTTTCTTTTTCTGTTTTCAGCAACTGTTCAAACGGACTAGTTTGTTGTGCGAGCATAATTTGATATTCCACCCGTGCCCTGACATCCTATGGCAGAGAAAAATAATAATTATCTGTAAAAAGGTCATTTAAAATCTTAAACAGAAACATTTGAAGTTCACTCACTTATTTCCATTCTAATTTAAATATCCAGTTAGGACCGACACAAAAAGAAAAAGTTTTCTTTTTTACCCCTCCTTAAAAAGGGCATTTCAGAAAATGTGTTTCCATTTTATCCCTGTTGTGGGCTGAATCTCATTACTTTGCCGTGGCATGTGGGCAACATAGGCAAACTATGGTGGTACAGTTGTGGGACAACAAAAAAACAAATAACACAATAAAAAAGGGAAATTTACAGCATGGCCTTCAGGAATCATTTGTCTTTAAATATTACACTGCAATGAGTAACCCATATAAAGCCACTCCTCCGAAGGAATACAATTTTGAAACGGAAACAGAGAATAGTGAATTAATAAACTGCCACATAACAACCATATAATAGCTCACACAAGCACAGGTTGGACCCTATACCCCATACCAAAGGTTCGAATTTGGATCAAGAGCGATTTCCTCCATAGTGGCACAAATGTAGCCGGGCGTCGCTAATTAGCACCAAGTTCTCTTGGCCACTGCAGGTTCACGGTGCAGTTGAGAAGGACACGCCTCTCCTTCTACTGGCTCTCGGTCTGCTGTGTTGGCCGCGTGGCCTGCAGTGTGTTAAATGGCAAATAGCTCCAAGGTAGCTGGGTCAGAGGGGTACCCTTATACTTCTGCATTATCCCTATGCGTTTCAAATGTGTTTGTTAGCAGACTTATACATCAACACTATGACAAATGAGAGAAGAAACTCCAGTGCAGAACGCAGCAGCAGGAAACGTGCTTAAGACTAGTGCTTCCATTAAGGTCAATGGTCAGATTGGGCAGCATTAACTTGCTTATTAAAGTCATTATGACCTTTGTGTCTAATTGAGAGGAAAGGATTTAGGTCAATTGTTAAATTGCTAATTCAATTCTGTATGGAATAAAAGTACCATTATGTATCCAGTGTATGTAATACTAGAATAAATCTAATAATAATTTTGCATACAACATACGTACAACCACAGGAATCACGCATAACTAAAACTCATTATCTGCGTTTTTTTTCCACCTTTATCTTACGTTAATAATATTTACCAACTGGATACATGATTAGTATCGTTTACTCATAAGTGTAACAAAATAACACCAATCAACCCAGCCAAAAAACCAAAGGCACAAATTTCCGATGTTAGTTAGCTCTTCTAAAGGTCAAAAACGCCAATTCAGAATAAAACGGCTTATAGCATTGCGTGACCTAAGATACCTTCACCGGCTGTAACTAATATATAAGTACCATCAAAAGACCAGCCGGCTCCTTCCTCCCCTAGGAGGAACCTTAGGATCCTAAACGAAAATAATTTGTGATAACTTGAGAGAAATTACAGATTTAGAAGAATAAAGCGTTATCCCTTTTTTTTCTTCTCACCTGTATAGAGCTGAGGCGTGGAATGGGCATAGACAATACTATTATTAAGCACAAAGCCAGATTGACATTTGAATAATGGTAGGTATTATGAGTGTGACACAGCACAATATTGGCATGGTAACCAGTGACCTTGCTTATTACGTGTCTATTGGACATGTCTGCTCAGACCAGTATGTCCTTTAAAACCAGGGCGTAAGCAAACACAGAGCGGTCTTCAGAATCATTCCCAAAACACACACCACTACTTAATACAGGACAAATGATAGGTAGGCCTCGTTTATGTGATTGCATTTGTCTTCATAGTGATATAAAAAAAGGTGTCTGCATTTTCTGTAGTGGTTCTCTAGAAATAGTTAAACAAATTTGTAAGGATGAACCCAAACATACTATAATTAGTGAGAGTTGGAAGTATTCTGGTTGTTAATGTAGAAATTTTCTAATACCATTTTGTTACCAAAACTGGGACATGGTAAATTATTCTACCCCTTAAGACTGAACTGGGTAAGTAGTTTAGCAGGAACTGGTCTCAGCAGGGGACTGTTCTGTCATTCAAGCTTGCCCAGATAAACGCAAATAACAACAAAAAAATTGGATAATATATTTAAATATCCCAGAAGCAGACATACCATGAGGTAGGATACTGTTCGGTCCACGGAGAATAACAAAAAAAAGGGCAGACAAAAATACCTGTTGTCTACTATGATGTCACAACCATTCATGCTGATGAATATTTTAAACAATAATCCCTAAACATGGCGTGTGAGTTAATGACAAGACGTGCACAGTGTTGAAATATTTACAAAATAAAACTATTCTCTTGCCTAGGAGGACATGCCAAGCGATGGTGCAGGCCAAGAGAATTCTCCTATATGTGGGGAACAGTGTAAAGTGTTATATATAGGCCTTGAGGGGTATTTAGCATGGCTACTGGTAGTGCTGTGAACAGATGGATATAACTTTAAAAAAAACATTCATTAATCAAATGACCATCATGCATCATTTGAGTCAAGAACACTGAACACTAAAATGTATTTATAATTGCAATTGAGGGACGGTAATTGCCTACGTTTTCCCGGTGATTGTGAGATATTTGTGAGTTGTGAATGTTGTTGCCTCATAAGGTCCCTATTGCCAGGGTAATAAAACCAAGAGGCCAGGGGGCGAGAGTTTATGTCTAGTAGTAAACAAGCAGGGAAATTGGTAAGGGTTTGATTATGCAGGGTTTATTTAAAAGGAAAAAAAGCCCCCAGAAAAGGTATCGTTCACCATTTACTGAAATATCCATTTTTATTTATTTTTACACTTTACACGATACTGTAACTTCTATTAAGTTAATGGTGCATTTGAAAAAAAACAATGATATACACAAACTGAATTCACAATGTCAAAACATTGTTTAAAGAGGAAAAGTAAATGAAGAAATCTTTAAATCCTGTTAAATGTCAAATTGCAAGAAGTTTTTGTTGCAGATGCAGATTAAATAACACAATATTTAACTCCTTAAGAAATGCAGAATTGTTATAAATAGAAACATTTTGTTCCTAGACAAGTTGAAATTATAGAATATTGTTTGAGCATTATGTCACAGCTATTGATGGCTATAGAACTCCATGTATTTGATAGACAATCCACATTTATTGTGCTCATTGGCATACCTCCTGCTCCAAATGACCATGGTTTTGAATTTCTTGGGAATCATTGGAAATCAGGACTGAATGGAATCAAGAAATCTATTAGACAAAATTACAGAAGTCTAAAATTCTAACTGTTTTAAATTCAAACATTACCTTATTAAATAAATATTACACTGCAATGAAAGTACTCTGAAAAGCAGTATTCTGAATAATTTAATAATTTAATATTTTACCAAAGATATTTCACAAACCATAACAAAACTAACTACTTACAATTATGGAATATGGATCAATTTGAGTTAGCAAATTAACCAGGAGGGGAGTGGTTTTTGACGCATAGTTAAAACGTAAGGAAACGGATATAGCTATAGCTAACAAGACGACAAAATGATCAGACCTTTAGAAAAGGCAAATTTACTTACACCGTATCAACAACCACAAATCATAAAAGGCTCCCTTACATGTGACAATAACACATTTTGTGTGACGCCCCTGTGCATTTTAAAGATTCCTCGCCATTTCACTTTGATGTATACCATGCTGAATAAAAATATCCAACTACAGCTTATTCAATCCAAAATGGCATTCATCCGGCTCTAAACAGTGGGTTCTTAACCAGACATCCAAGGAACGAGTTGAAGGGAGGAGTCAACGAGAGAGAGAGAGAGAGACAAAGACCCCTTTGTTTTTCCAGTGCTTTGGGTGACCTTCCTCAAGGACAGAGAACCACCAGCCCTGTGTGAATCAGCCTAATCGTTTCCTTAGGTCCATGGTACCTGTGCAAAGGCTGAGCCAATCCCCTGGGGACGACGCCTGACATCTACATAGGGAGGTGCATTCGACCATGGAGGAAAAATAAGCACATTAGATCTGAAATACCTTTGAGGTCACCTCTGATTTATTGTATTTGCAACCGAGGAAGACTTCATTTCAGCTCGGGCCGGCTTCGAATCCTCCTCTGTCCCACTCACTGACCCTCCATCGTGTCTTCCAGAATCAACCAGCTGGTGCTCTTGCCCCTCTCTTCCGCCACATCTGAATATTCATACCTCCTGTTCTGAACACGGAGCACTCCAGAGTGCGCTTCCGAACGGCGAATCTCAATGCAAAGCCTTCTTTCAAAAGCCTGTCTGAGGTGAATGGACGATGGGGCACAAATATTCAAGAGTTCCAGGTTCAACTTTGAGATGGGGAACCGCAGTTCTGCCACCGAGGCAGGCGCTTAACCTGAACTGAGTTACTGTGTTACAGTTACAGCTTTGCATCGTGAATATGTGTTTTAAAGCAAAAAGGCAGTCCAGACATTGTGCGAGACTTGCTTTGGTGACAGACTGGCTCTCATGCAGGGGACTGGATGCATTCTGTTATAGGACATGATCAGAATGAGCATGCGAGGTGTGATCATAGCTGGCCCGGGATACGAACAAAGGCTATCTTCTCATCGGAGCGGCAGGCGCAACGCAATAATTAGCCAGCCCCCCTCCACCCACACACAGACTCATTAGTGGCGATTTAACATTCCTGCCAGTGCCTGCAGCACAGTCATAATCACCAGGAATATATGGGTTTGCTCAACAAGCAAGTGTGGATTAAGAGAAATCTACACATTATAAAGCCTTTAACTGAGGAAAGAGAGCTTTATGCTTATTCGACACTGTTCATTTCCAATAGTAACTCATCCTGATTAAAGGACAGAAGTGCCACAACAGATTTCCCAGGGCCAACATTGCTGCACTGTTCTTTGCTCCAGGATGTTGCTCGGATTGTGTGTTCCCCTTGAGCACTTAAGGACTTTTCACTAAATGTTGAGGAAATTGAGCCAATTTAGCATTTACTCTCAATGCTGGACGCTGTAGTCCCCCAGGACAAGGAGCGAAGAACAGCACACGGTGAGGTACCAAAAAACGAAGCAATTGCTTGGTTAAAGCGATCCAGAAACTGGCAGCAGCAAGTCAGCAGAACGTATAGCCTTTAGCTAATACGGCTGAAATATTGGAAAACTCAATAGTATGTCAACCCTTACAAACGTATTGATCAAGCAGCATTGTGTAAACAGCAGTAGCACAGCTGCGTATAATGCTACATAGTGAAAAAATGTGTAATCAAATGAAAAGTTGCTAACGTCAACACAGGTAATAACAGTTCCTCTCCCAGTTATTTGCTTGAATTTACCAGGCAGTGAATTCAAGTAAACAAAATTGACATAAACGTACATCACTCACTTGAGCCGTTTCCACTGTGTAGGATTTATTGCTGAAAACAGCAGGCCCACGGAGGACGTAGGGAGGAAACGTTAAGGTTTCCAGACAGGCAGGAAGATGTGAGAACGTTGGATTATCATCATTACCGTGGTTCTCTGAAATAGAAATCCATCACTAATGGCTTATTTCCCTAAGAACCCCAGAAATATCTGAGCAGATTTGCCCGGCCACAAGAGAGCGACTGTGTGAGTCACCACAATCCTATAAAACCTGGCGGCCATGACAGTTTGCTATTTAGCACTGTAGCGACTGCGAAGACCAAAACTAATTAGTAATACATCTTTACGTTTTAGTACAAAGTACCACAACAGAATATTTGTTTAAAAATATTTAAACAAGAGGAGATGGAATTTAGTTCTCGGCCGCCAAACTTTCTCAGTCTCTGCATGTCTGAAGGGAAAGAAGAACGAACTGTCATGGTCGTCATGTTTTATAGGATTGTGGTCACACGATGGGAGCACTCGTGCGACTCAGTGTATATATATGTCTGCTGTTCTTAGGGAAATAAGCCATTGGTGATGGTTAGCGATGGTTAGCATTTCTATTTCAGAGAACCACGGTTGTGATGATAATCCAACGTTCTCACATCTTTCTGCCTATCTGGAGACCCAAACATTTCCTCCCTGCACTGAATCAAAGCCTTGTAGTGTTCCATTCGGAAACCAGGCATACAAATTTTGGCTTTAAGGGGTGTCCTGTCACCTATAAATGAATAAGCTCCATTTATGAGTCTGGCAAAAGCCAAAATTGCTAGTTTTACCACAAAAGAACCGACAGCGGTGAAAATAACTTGCATGTTTCTGGCCCAAGGTCAGGCATGACAAAAGAAAAGTAGCTTTGAGTGAAAAAAGATAGGGAAAAAAAAAAAAAAATTAATAGATAACCAAAATGGACGTTACATCTTTTCAGTATGTTCCTTTATGTTCATCATCCTAGGTATTTTAAGCCTGAATAAAGTGCAGAAGAAAATTCGGAACTAGGATTAGGCAGTCCTGTAAGCCTTTGCTCAGAGCCAGTCGACTTGAGCATCCCAGACAGATGATTCAATGCCTCCGAAACTGGGACATTTTCAATCCAGACCAACATGAAGCAATCTTTTCGCACTGAATTCTTAATTCCAAAAGCTAAGCAAATGGCATGGCCCTAATCTTGGTAAAGTTTCATATTTAAGTACATGGTATTACATGGTGCAAAAAGAATTTACATGGGAATGTATTAATCAACTACGTTACATACTAAAGATTTCTATAGTGTCAATCTGAGGATTTCAATCAAATAAATTTTGAACAAATTTTGTTAAAGGGCATTTTTACAGACATAATTTGTCACAAAGCACTCAAGAAATTGCATTTTCTGGAGGAAATAACATTTATTTTATTTTTTTAAAACGTATCTGCAAATGGCCATATCTGTAAACTACTCTCTTTACCCACTTTCCTTCTCTATGTTTCGTACCCAGTCATTTCTCATTCAGTCACAGACATTTCAAGCCTCTTTAAATTTGCCCTGATCGGACAGCATTTAGTTTGACTGATATAAATAACGGCCAAGTATTTCCATCCGTCTAGCTTCATGAAATTAAAATGTGATTATATCATCTCAATGTTCAAAGACTTTCATCCATTTACAAGACAATTATAAGAAAATGTTCAATTAACGCAGCAAAACTCATTTCCTACTGAAATATCAGAAATAGGAATATCTTCAGTAAAATAGTCCTTCCTGGAATAAACACATTATATAGGCTTAAACCTTTCGCTGAACATAAAATGAAAAACAGCGTATGGTCACGTACTTTATTTTTTCAGTTTAGTTTAAACAAAGAAACATGCTGAATTTGTACGGGCTCACGTACCTGAAAAGAAACAAGTTCGCGGTAAATCGGCAAGCAGGTGGGGGGGGATCAGGGATTGTGAGCAGGGATTAATTCATGCACCGAGATGTGTGAAAGATTTCAGCCTTAGCTTTTTAGCATAATATAGATTTGTCCAATTATTCATTAAATAAGCTCATATAAACATCGTCACCACTAACAATCCACTGGCAAACTATTTGCTTATATTAACTCAAACAACGTGCAAAACTGGTAATGATAATCTATATCGTCTGTGACAAAGCCAAGCAATAGTGTGGTCAATCTAACTCAAAGGACCCCAATACGCAAATCTACATACATCGACACACAAAAAAACTATGCATCAACTGCCGAAAAAACCTCAGTCTAGTAGATGTGCAATTCTGCCAGTACAAAAAAAAACGCAATACATTAAATCCATTGTGTCAGTGCTTAATTTTATTTAGCATTCATGGATATGTAATATTTTTAAGAATCAAGTAAATTTAATTAGTTACGCCAATTAGTGACATTGCATAGAGATCTCTCTTATTACCATATATCAAAGGAAGAGAATTGGATTTTAAACTATTAATTTTCTCTTTTCTATTTCCCATGAGTCTAGTTAAAGATGGCTTCTCTGCAGGTATAATCATATGCGCGTGCTGCAGTTGCCGGCGTTCGGTCTCTTTTATTAATTTCATGGCAACACCTATAAAAGTGAAAGATCGTTTGTGGGGGGGCCGGCCCCCCCGGCGGACAGGACAAACAA